>VZTO01023064.1:325657-335802 GCA_013400615.1 Syrrhaptes paradoxus | reverse complement strand
GAACTTTTAATCACTTAAGGATTGTTAGATTTACTTTTGGAGACAGGAACATCCTGGAAAATAAGTAAACTAAATGGATACTAAATCAGTATGTTTGGAGGAGTCAGCCAAGGCAGTGATTAGCACTCTCCAAAAGTAACGTGTCCTCATTTTAATACTAATCCCATCCACCAACATGAAGACCACGGCCTGCTTGGAGGCCCTTCCCCTCAGAGCACCCAGGCTTCAGAAATGTTTTGTTACCGATATGTTAATTAGTTGACCCATCAGGTATGAGGAGGCCTGTACACCGTTCCCAAGGCTGCCAGGGAAAATTTCTAGTCTCTACAATTGAGCTATAACACCGTGTCACCCGATGTGGTGACAAATGCTGGGTAGCTGGTGAGAGGAGCAGTGGAGAGCCCAGCCCTCTTAGCTCTTCGCTCTCATGACTCTGCAAATCCATACGAGAAAATCGTTGGCCTTTTCTTGGATGCGTTCCTGTGTGAGCTGATCTGGGTGTTCCTGCTCCGGCAGGGGGATTGGACTGGATGATCTTTTGAGGTCCCTTCCAATCCCTAACATTCTGTGATTCTGTGATTCTGTGACACTCTTATCTTCAGCTACATCTAGGCAGCCCTCCCTAAAGTCTATGATAGCTTGGTGGGTCTGTGTGAGAGCAGACTGTGGGGGTTAAGAGACCTAATTAGTCACCCAAGGCTGCATTCTGTTTGTTACCCTACAAAAATGAAGCCAATGGGAGGCACATGTAGCCTCAAAATAGGAATAACGTGAGATTTTTAGAGTGAAGTAGCGGTAACCTTAGGAGAGGGGAAAACGAAAGATACAACAGGTTGCACAAAACCCTCTAAATTTCCAGAACAGGAGAAGTCCCTCTAAGAGCTGTGTCTGTGTGTGGCAGCTCTGACCCAGTGGGTGGTGGGGTCTGTCCCCATCAGAACTCGATAAATCTCTCAAATCCTTCTGTGCTTTTACCAGCATCACACAGTGGCAAACACCAGTGCTGTTCTCTGCTGTACCTCCGCTGAACTACAAACCGTCTGCAAACTTGTGTCGATGTAGTAAGTTTCTATAGCTTTGGGTTTTTTCCCTTCTTTTCCTTCTGAACATTTAAATGAGTCCTTGTGCATCCATGCCCCTGTGCTGTAGCCCTGGGCAGGGATTTGTCTCTCCCAGCCTCACAGAAAAGGGCAAAGGACAGCTCAGGGTGACTGTGGAGTGGGGACATGTAGGAGAACATTAAAGGTAACAAGGAAATGGCTGCTTTTCCTCTTCTCATCAATATAGCTAAATACTCTGCCTAGGTGAGAGTGATGCTAGAGGGGATTAAATGTCTATTTGAAGGAGAAATAGTTTTGAGTTTTACTATTTCTATACACCTTTTGATCTGCTTCACTCTTTCTTTTCAATGGTGTGACTTGCACAAATGTTTGCTAAGTTTTGTTATAACTCTCTTCCCAGGACTCCCATCCTGTCAAACAGACGATTCTGGCCCTATTAGTCACAAACAGTCAAGTGTCATTATCCTGAGACTAATGCTTACACAACAATTAAAATAGTCTGACTTCCTGAGTTGATAAAACCCTTTGTGCACCGTTTTAAAACGTTTAGCCAGCACGACAAACTTGTTGCATCTTAACACCGCAATGATTGCAAAGGTTGCCTAGAATGTCCTGACAAACGAAACAGTAAGTAGCAGGAACGCTGCTGAATCTTAATCATCAGTAACTAATTGAAGTATGTGTCTGATTATAAAACAATTGAATAATCGCACCTCTTAGCCTTACCAAGAAGTTGCCATCTGGGGTAGGAACAGTGATGTGCTGGCAAGACCAGATGGTCTTTGCATGCGGAAGGAACCTGTTTTCCATCAGGATCATGACTGCGCTGATAATTAGAGAAGAACGAACAAGGCATATGTCAAGGAGGAATTTCCAAATCTAGATTAGGTTTAAGAGATCCATTAAGATAATTTCAGGGCCAGGGTTTGAAATCATATTTGTTAATGCTGAAAACATGTGAGTACTTTTTAATGAGTTGATAGTCTGAAAAGGACATAGGCCCTTAAAACAAGATACAAATGGACTTTAGGTGCTTAATTACAAATTATTACGGGAAAATTTATTTATTACTCTTGACTCTTTGTCTTCACGCTGGAAGCTCCCCAAATTAATGAATTCCCCATTCCTACACACCCCCTCCCCACCTCACCCCCCCATTTTTGCCTGAACTCCATAGCTCAAAAATCTAGAAATGATGTTGTAAAGGTAGGGAATACCTCTCTGCAAGACAAATGCTGATACTCCCAATGTACAATGAAGTGGAAGTCTGCAGAGACAGGAGTATTGATGGAAAAAATACAACTCTTTCTCAACGCTGTTTCCTTCTGCCTGAAATGGGAGAAGGGGAGAAAACTCTGACCAAAAACCCTGAACCCAACCAACTGAACAAAAGAACCACAACAGAAGGAGAAAGAAGAGATTAATTTACTTGGTAAATAGATATTAATGCCTAGTTCTACAAGTTTCCTACTGAGTGAAAATATTTTGGTGGATTTTCTTCCTGGTGGGTTGTCAGTCTCATTGGATCCTTTTTCCTCCAGACAGAAAATAGAGGACTTGGTCCATTTATCTGGTATCTCCATAAATTTGGAACACAAGGGCAGATAGCTGCATCAACAGGTGGCCTTTGTGTGCTTTGTACTCCGAAGGGTCTGGATTTACCATCATTGTGTAGAAATGGTGTACTGTGTAGAGTTGCCCTACTAATGCAGTTGGTTGTGACTCGGTTCTCTTTTTTCTAACTTTTTGTTATACAGAAGCTAATAGAACACAGATCCCTGTCCAGATTTACCGGCAGACAGATTGACTTGCAGAATTGATGCAGTACATCATATTATTTGTACAGACCCTATAAAAGGGACCCCTGATTTGTTTAAAATTGTTAGTTTTAGTCATACACTTTGACACTGAGGTCTGATAACGTATGCTGGTCTAAGGATAATACTGACTAATACTCCTAGAAAAAAATTGTCTTTGTGTCGGAGAGAAGACCAAGATGGGGAAATTCTAACAAAATAAAAATTTTAAATAAATTTATCTCTCTTTTTGCCATGTTTCACTCAGTAATGGAACAGCTTTGAAACTGGAGATGCTTTTAACCCATTGTCAAAGCTAATAGTAACATTATTTATCATCGGTATTTACTCAGCTGCTGTAAAGCTAGGGTCTATATAGCCTGTTAATACTGGGACGTGAATTGATCTCTTTCTGTCGCCATCGTGTTCTTAAGCATACATCAAAAGAGGCTGCACAGGAAAGTAATTTCAGATGTTTTCCATCTTTGTGTTCTGAAAAGTAAGTGGCATTAATTTAATGGACTGGGAAGGGTTCTTGAGTCAGAAACACGGATGGAAAGCTTCGTCAGAGATTAATTGTGTATATTTTTGGTTTCTGATATTTCAAGTGGGTTTTCAAGGATGTTGGGGAAGAAAGCCCCACCTTTTAATCAGAAAGCTTAAAAATGCTGGAATTTGTTCTAGTCTCCTTGGAGGAGAGAAAAAAATATTCTTAAGGGCATGTGTATTTAACAGCGTATGGGCATGTGCACTCACGTAAGTTTTATTCAGGGAGCATTCACAAGAATGCAAAGCTGACCTCTGGAAACACCCTACGCTGTTTTGGTCTGACCTCTAATTCCATGGGTTTCGTACATCACCCAGGCCACAGGCAGGGGTGCGAAGGCAGCTGCTGGACGGTTTTCTGGTTTCTCCCCCATTCTTTAAGCGTTCAGACCCTGCTGTGATGGTCATGTTATTTAGTACTTTTTAAATACTAACTCCAAATCCCAGTCCCTTTCTTCTGGCTAACTTTTCATCCATGTGTTGTCTTCATCCAGTCTCACTCCTTGTCCAGACTTGCTTTTCAGCCTTTTTTCTGTCTTTACTGGCTCCTCGGTTAAATTCCCCTGGGGAACCTCCTGCAGCCCCTGGGACTCTGGTCCTTTCTCTGGTACCATTTTTTTGCCCTGGTAGCTCACAGTTCTTCCTTTGTACACTAGTGCTTTATCAGATATCTCTTCTCATGCCTCCTGCTTTTGCATTCTTGGTCTTTTTCTCCCTTTTTCCCAAGGCTAGCCCCAGTCTATGTGCTGTATGTCAACCCTTATTTTCCTGTTAGTGAATTCTAATCCCATTTCCCTGCTCTCATCTTCTTTCCCATTTCTTTTGTCTTCTCTGTATTTGAACATGGCAGCGGCTCACTGAGATCTGTGGAGATGCAGGGCAACTGCTCTTAAATTCCTACATCTGGCCTTAGTGTTGCAGGAGACATCTTTGAACAACTACTGACACCTAAGAAATCCCTGCTGAATAGGAACAGAATTTATCAAGCCCTTGTTAAAAATCTTGGGGACCCTAACACATTTCCAAACAAGTACATCAAGTTGGGGGCACGTGAGTCCATTTTTTAAAGAGTGTACCTCACTTTTTGAGGCAGGCAAATTGTTATGCTATTTTTTTGCAGAATACCTAGGATGGAAAATTCCAGTCTAGACTACAAAAAAGTTTNCTCCCTTTTTCCCAAGGCTAGCCCCAGTCTATGTGCTGTATGTCAACCCTTATTTTCCTGTTAGTGAATTCTAATCCCATTTCCCTGCTCTCATCTTCTTTCCCATTTCTTTCGTCTTCTCTGTATTTGAACATGGCAGCGGCTCACTGAGATCTGTGGAGATGCAGGGCAACTGCTCTTAAATTCCTACATCTGGCCTTAGTGTTGCAGGAGACATCTTTGAACAACTACTGACACCTAAGAAATCCCTGCTGAATAGGAACAGAATTTATCAAGCCCTTGTTAAAAATCTTGGGGACCCTAACACATTTCCAAACAAGTACATCAAGTTGGGGGCACGTGAGTCCATTTTTTAAAGAGTGTACCTCACTTTTTGAGGCAGGCAAATTGTTATGCTATTTTTTTGCAGAATACCTAGGATGGAAAATTCCAGTCTAGACTACAAAAAAGTTTTCAAAGTTACAAGCAACTAAAAAAAAATTAAAAACAAGGTCTTAAAATAGGAACTGTTAAATAATCTTACTAATAGCTGGTATTACCAGCCCCACCTATATAAAATATAAGCACTGCTATTCTAATAGCCTAAATGCACTAAGTATCACTAAAGTAATCTTAGTAATTGCTGCCGGAAAGATGTTGCTGCTGTTTTCTTGACTTTATTGATCTGCCAAAATTATAAAGTGGCAGTACTTTATGTAAGCTTTATTTAAAAGCATAACTGGAGAGTGATGACAGAACAGTTTTATATACTAATGTGGTAAATATAGCTAAAACACTGTTCAATATGCCAAGGAAGGAACAAACCACTAAAAACACTCTTTGCTGCAATTAAAGAAAAGGTTGAGGGTTTGGGTGGGATTTTGTTTTGGTTTTAACTTTCAGATGGTGTCCCTAGGAGAAGAAATCTATATATTGGGGCCCAGAAGCATAACGAAGCACTTTACTGACTGATCCACAGTAAATTTTGAACACGTCCAGATTAGCCTATGGTGCAGCAAGAGTGGGCCAAGAACTGGGATTGCTTTTCATTTTCCATGGTCTACAAGCATGCACTTGAACATCATTTAACAATTTGCTGTCTCAGTCATTTTCTTTGCCTAAGCTTTGGCTAGCAGCAAGACTCGGACCACAGTGTTAAAGCACTCGGACACAAGGCTACGAGAGAAATGGATTTGCTCTTGCAATTACCAGTTCAGTTGATCATGTTGTATTGGTGAATATATTTGCAATAAAATTAATAACCTTATCAAGGGGTATTTTCATACTGCACCTCAAAGTTCGTCTTTCCAGGAGAATTTCATTTTTCTCCCCCCTCATAACACAGAAGCCTCCTAGCTGCTATTATTATATGAACAAAAAATTAGGTCACTGTTCTGCTAAAGTTCAACAATTTGTGCTATTTATTTGTTGCTTTTGGTTTGTAGAGGATGTTTTTCATGGCAGAGCTGCTGTTTCACAGTAGGTGTGTTTTTGCTTTCCTTTGCTCTGTAAATGGTGTGTATTCTCTGGGTTTTTAAAAAGAACTACTGAGTAGAGAAAGCTGTAAGACTTGAATCTGTGAGATACCATAGATAATGATGTTCTGTTCCTTGCTATCTAAATAAAAATCTAGAATATGCAGAAAGAATTTCAGAGATGAGACATCTTGATATAGGGCAAGAAAATTCTGGAGATATTGTGGGGCCCACTGAAAATTTCAGTATCTTAGAGCAAGACCTTATTTCCTCAGCACTAAGGGGCATGTTTGTGCCTATTTTCATGTTTCTGCAGTGGAAAATGTGTCTCAGGGTCCTGCAAGTTACTGGAGGCCCAAAGGAAGAAAACCATATTAATTAATGCAATGGATACTTAATTAGGTATGGAGGGCAGTAGAGCTCCATTTGTTGACACCAGTGGTTGGGCTGTCGGGTGCAGAGCTGAGCTGTGTGGGTTTCACTCACAGCAGAAACATGCCAAGATGTTTTCTGGTTGTTGCTCTCAGGTGTTAGACTCCTAGCTCATCTGTAACGAGCCCATAAAGAGGGTGTTAATGACAATGATTCAAAGCACCACTGTCTTTTTTTTCTCATTCCAGTTGTCTCTGTGGCTCCTATTGACTCCTGTAAGCCTACCTTAGTTCTCCTGCTAGCACATTAATGAAGAATTTTTATTTCAGAACAAAATTGGTATAATTCCTTGTGATTTAATTAAGGAAATTTTGTATGAAATCAGCTCCTGTTAATGTCCTGATCAGTTGCTTTGTCGGTCATCTGGTCAAAATGGCATGCAGGTGTGACAAAGCCAGGCTGTTCAGGCAATTAAACTGTCATGGGATAAGAGGGAAGATTATTTTGTGGTTTAATTCCTAGTTAAAAGCTAGAAGATAGAGTGGGAATAAATTGTACGTTTTTGCCTAAAAGAGAAATTATGTCTGTGATCCCATTGGAATTTGTGTTACACGTTCAATGTTTTCATACATTTCTTTTATATGTGAGACGAATAGGCAGGAGTCTAATAGGAGAGTCTAATAGTTCCTGTAAAGAATTGCAGAAAGTTCCCGTAGTTGGATGGTAAGCTGGCTGGTGGAGATCAATTTTGATAGAAGTGGAGATCAAAATAACACACTAAGGAAACAACATTTATGAATGCATATAAATGATGGGCTCTAACCTAACATTACTGAAAATATTTTGGTGTCAATGTGGATATTCTCAGTAAACACTAGATCAGTGCTCACAGCAAAACACCACCATCCCCCCCAGCCCCCCAAACCAGACAAATTGAATTTGTCTAAAGAATTATTAGGAAAGCTAAGAATTATTAGGAAAGCAATTGATAACAAAATGGAAAAGCACCATTATACAATGGAACAAATCTATGGCGCTCCCACATCTTGATAACTACAAACAACTCTGATCATCTTATCTGAAAAGTCTGCCATAGTGCTGGATTAAAAAAAAATTACAAAATTGATAAAAGATGTGGAATGAAGCCTGTGTAAGGAGAGGCTGAATAAGCATTTCAGCTTTGGAAAGAGGTGATTGAAGGAGGACAGTGGCCTATAACACTGTGAGTGTCCTAGAGAAGATGAAGAGGAGGGAAAAAATGTTCACTTCTTAGGGCACAAACAGAATAAAAATATCCGTCAGCAATTTTACAACACAATACAGTGCTTGCCATGTGACATAGAATTAAATTGACAGGAGGTTGTGATAGCCAAAAGTGTAAATGGGCTTAAAAAGAATTTGGAAAAATTCGTGGAGGATGAATCTGTTACTGAATTTAAAATTATGGTCTAGACACGGTCCTTGCCTTCAGTGTGCTGAAACACTAACTATTTTTACACTGTTTTTGCACTCCTTGGACGTATGCTACTGGCCTTTAGAAGCAATTAAATTCTGAGCTAGACAGACCTTCAGTCTGACATGGCTTGATCATTGTCATGAAGCTCATGGTCTTCCTCCGGGGCTGGCAAATCTGGGGGGACACACTTCTTTGACGAAGACAGTTTGTGAGGACTTTGTGCATCACTTTACTTTTGCAGTCCTTTGATAATTAGAGAGATAAAACAATATGCAAATCACTAGTTAATAAATAATTGCTTCATGTAGTAACAGGACAGAGTGAGAACAAAACTAATTTGAGATGTTTCCACTGCAGCCAAATGCAGATCTATTGAATCAGTTTTTCATTCTAACGAGTGCAGATGCACACCATGCTCCACTGTCAATATTTGCTCTTAAAAGTACTAAGTCTGCATGGGAAATTATTGCTTTTTTTAGGCTAAACTGCTGTCTTCAGTTTATTTGCCTGGCATGACAGCCGAGAATCCTTGGGAAGCTGTTTCACAGTAGCACTCTACCAGCACCATATTCTTGTTTCTCTCTGTAGTGAGGAGAAATAGATATTTTTTGTGTGTTCCTGTACTATAATGATAAATCTGGTATTTTCCCCAAAGACCCTTCACTGTGTGACAGGTGTTTGAAAGTGCCTAGGCATTGAGCAGGTGCTGGGAAGACTTCGGCGACTGTAAATTTTGAGGGAGGTGGAGGAAACACTTGCACTAAGGAGTCCCTTGTGCTTTTCAAGAAGAGGAATATTTTCAGGCTTTATATTTCTGTGATGTCTGGAACATCTTTCAGCATGTGTAGAGACAGCACTATTGCAAACATGGACAGTATGTTGGGCCTTTTGACCCTCTCAGCTCTGTACTCCAGTTGGAGTTCAGATGTTTAGTGTATGACCTTCTCCTCTCTTTGCTTGTACTTCTTAATCAGTTGGAGAAAGCAATCTATGACACTGAATTTCAACCTAGTAACTTATTTAAATAGCTCTGTAGTTCGTTGATGTGAGCATTTCCATGATGAAATGTTGCTCAGGAAACATTTATGAAAAAACTCTTTATGCTTGTAGGAAGAGATGTTACGAAGGATTTAAACATGTAAGAGACATACTGCAGCAGGCTTCACACAGTATGTGGGGAAAATCAGGATATGACAGGACAGTCTGGCCCAGCAAAGCTCCCCTGCTGTGCTTGGTTTAGGAGAGACCACTGCCCTGTGTCTGAGCTATTGCCATATTGCTGCTGACAGATTATATTATCTCAAGCGTAGCCCAAAGTGGCTGCCATCCAGCCTGGAAGTTAGCAAGGACAAGGGATTTCGGGTAACCTCCTGCCTGTATGAAAGTACAGCCCGTCCCTAGAAGTGAAGCCTGAAAATCCTCGCCGTTAGCGGCAGGGAGTAGTCAGTGCTAACCAGTGTAAAGCTTTGTGCGTACATAAAAATCTCGAATCCTGTCCTGCTTTCCAGCTGAGGTATACCTTGCTCCGGGCCAGAGTGAAGATTCCTACGAGTATGATCTTTGTCTACATTTCTGAGAAGAGCCCCTTACAACTTCCCACCCAGGACACAGGGTGGAGCACAGGCAGTAGCAGCTTCTCTCAGTTGTTGAAGACCCCAAACAGGCGTGGGCACTTCTAGTCCATGCAGGAACGTGTGGCCGAGCTCAGCACAGCATGAACACTCATGAGCTGCACCCATGATGCCAAAGGGTAGGTCGAGCTTGTTAGGATGCTTAACTGAGTCTAAACGGCTTAATTGGAAAGCATAACTGCAGCAAATCGGGTGCATCTGGATGTTATGTACGGCAGTCGTGGGGATCCCACCTCTGGGGTCTGCAGATGAGTTATGCTCTATGTGGCAGTTCAGAAGCGCTGGACTGAGCTTCTCATAGATTCAAGAAATCTGTGGCTGGATATTTTAAGACACTTTTCAAATGAAGAAGTGCTAGTAACCTCAGATATAAAATGAAGAGATCTAAATTCCTAGGCATTTAGAAAATGAATGTTTTATTAACAAAGCTTAAAGTGTGGTTAACTTGGTAGAAGAGGAGCCTTTGGGATATCCAAATTAAACTCATCAACCACCTTAATGAAGATCTTTGTCTGAACCATTAAATGTAGCAACCCTTGCATCTGGGAAGCACTAGCTTCTGTTAGTTTACATTGAAAGGACACTCCTTGTATTTACACAGCCCTTTTAATTACAAGATCTTAATGCACTTTTACAAACTGTGCCTGTTCTCTAGGAGGCAATC
>VZTO01023064.1:313283-325070 GCA_013400615.1 Syrrhaptes paradoxus | reverse complement strand
CCTGTACTATAATGATAAATCTGGTATTTTCCCCAAAGACCCTTCACTGTGTGACAGGTGTTTGAAAGTGCCTAGGCATTGAGCAGGTGCTGGGAAGACTTCGGCGACTGTAAATTTTGAGGGAGGTGGAGGAAACACTTGCACTAAGGAGTCCCTTGTGCTTTTCAAGAAGAGGAATATTTTCAGGCTTTATATTTCTGTGATGTCTGGAACATCTTTCAGCATGTGTAGAGACAGCACTATTGCAAACATGGACAGTATGTTGGGCCTTTTGACCCTCTCAGCTCTGTACTCCAGTTGGAGTTCAGATGTTTAGTGTATGACCTTCTCCTCTCTTTGCTTGTACTTCTTAATCAGTTGGAGAAAGCAATCTATGACACTGAATTTCAACCTAGTAACTTATTTAAATAGCTCTGTAGTTCGTTGATGTGAGCATTTCCATGATGAAATGTTGCTCAGGAAACATTTATGAAAAAACTCTTTATGCTTGTAGGAAGAGATGTTACGAAGGATTTAAACATGTAAGAGACATACTGCAGCAGGCTTCACACAGTATGTGGGGAAAATCAGGATATGACAGGACAGTCTGGCCCAGCAAAGCTCCCCTGCTGTGCTTGGTTTAGGAGAGACCACTGCCCTGTGTCTGAGCTATTGCCATATTGCTGCTGACAGATTATATTATCTCAAGCGTAGCCCAAAGTGGCTGCCATCCAGCCTGGAAGTTAGCAAGGACAAGGGATTTCGGGTAACCTCCTGCCTGTATGAAAGTACAGCCCGTCCCTAGAAGTGAAGCCTGAAAATCCTCGCCGTTAGCGGCAGGGAGTAGTCAGTGCTAACCAGTGTAAAGCTTTGTGCGTACATAAAAATCTCGAATCCTGTCCTGCTTTCCAGCTGAGGTATACCTTGCTCCGGGCCAGAGTGAAGATTCCTACGAGTATGATCTTTGTCTACATTTCTGAGAAGAGCCCCTTACAACTTCCCACCCAGGACACAGGGTGGAGCACAGGCAGTAGCAGCTTCTCTCAGTTGTTGAAGACCCCAAACAGGCGTGGGCACTTCTAGTCCATGCAGGAACGTGTGGCCGAGCTCAGCACAGCATGAACACTCATGAGCTGCACCCATGATGCCAAAGGGTAGGTCGAGCTTGTTAGGATGCTTAACTGAGTCTAAACGGCTTAATTGGAAAGCATAACTGCAGCAAATCGGGTGCATCTGGATGTTATGTACGGCAGTCGTGGGGATCCCACCTCTGGGGTCTGCAGATGAGTTATGCTCTATGTGGCAGTTCAGAAGCGCTGGACTGAGCTTCTCATAGATTCAAGAAATCTGTGGCTGGATATTTTAAGACACTTTTCAGATGAAGAAGTGCCAATAACCTCAGATATAAAATGAAGAGATCTAAATTCCTAGGCATTTAGAAAATGAATGTTTTATTAACAAAGCTTAAAGTGTGGTTAACTTGGTAGAAGAGGAGCCTTTGGGATATCCAAATTAAACTCATCAACCACCTTAATGAAGATCTTTGTCTGAACCATTAAATGTAGCAACCCTTGCATCTGGGAAGCACTAGCTTCTGTTAGTTTACATTGAAAGGACACTCCTTGTATTTACACAGCCCTTTTAATTGCAAGATCTTAATGCACTTTTACAAACTGTGCCTGTGCTCTAGGAGGCAACTACTTTGCTACGGATAACTGCAGAGAACAATATAACAGCCGCTTTGTGTAGTCCCTATGGGCTTGAGTGGAGATTACTTCAGAGCATTTTATATCAGGATTCCACAGCTCTTTGTCTATGACTTGACCTTTGGGACCATGGTACCCCTCAGCGTAAGCCACTGCTGTTACATCAACTGAAGTTGCAATTCCAGAGCTCAGGACAAGATTCAGAGAGCTTAGGGTCTGTGTAAGTTGGGTATTGGGGAAGGTTTAGGCTCCTAAGTTACAGGGGGCACTGTAACTGAGCCCCAAAATCAGCATGGTCTTCTACTTCGACACTTACGGTTTGTCAAGTACTTGTGTGTGTACAAACTTATAAATGAGAGCGAGATCAACTAGGCTCTTTTGCAGACATGGATGAAACAGAAGTGCCAGAAGCATCAACGAAATTCCCTCTGTGTGCCTGTGCCTACTGGTGTTCTCAGCAGTAATCATGGGAGAGTGGAAGAGAATTTGCTTCTGCCTTCCTCACCATAGCCCAGAGCATGTGCTCGGAAAGCACAAAGCCTACGTTAAATTGCCCTGACCTCTAGGCAATAAGAATGAGGGAATCTGCATATAGAAAAACAGTCAAAGCATACCAGGGAGGAGAGAGAGACAGGGAGCGAGATAAAACGTACACACACATGGCTGTATAGACTGTTGCTTAAAGCATTCTTAATTCATAGGCAAGAAAGTCTCTCTTCCAAAGTCATCTTCTGTTTTTTATCTGATGAATGTTTGCTGCAAAATATATGTAAAATTTTATGTTTCCCAAGGATTGCAGATGTTACTTGAATCAGAAATAAGCACTTACAAAAGAAGGATGAAGCCCATCTGAAAGGCAGAAGAGGGAAAATGTGCTGCCTTGGAACCAAAGCACAAGGAAATCTGTAGGATTCATTGTACTGGGAACAGAACTTTAAGAAAGTGAATGTAATTTATGTATTCCAGGCTGGAAGTTAATGGAAAACCTAGGAAGAAAGAGAGGAAAAGTAAATTGTGCTCTGTAAATCACAAAAGAGATCTCTAGTCTTCAATGAGAGTTGGTAGAAAACTTTCTGGCTAACTCTAATCAATGCCAGATGCACATGTTGTAGCTTTAAAGGATTTGGGATAAACTGGGAAAAATTATCATGTATTAAAGAGGTTTATGACCCATGCTGTGCATGACTTTGGATGTGTTTAGAAATTATTTGGAGCAAACAAAGAAGCACAACCCAATGCATAGTGTGGTGCCAACCCTACCCATGCTGGAAAGGTGTGTCTCATCCCTGTGTCCTGTAGCCAATAATTTGCACTGTCTGCTGGAATCCCTGCAATGCAGTGAGAGGGTTTCCCAGCTGAGCTGTGGCAGGCCTGTTTTGACTGGCTGCATTGCGACATGGATATCAGTTTTTTTGTGACACCTCTCATATGGATGCCTTTTGTTTGTTCTGCCCTTGAAAGATATGAGCCAATAATTTTGAACACGGAAACTGTGTATTTGTGTCTCTGCTTACCTAGAAATGCACTCAGCCCTGAGGACTCCCTGGCTCAGACTGCCAGGGCTTTTCATTCTGCTGTAGGTTTACACGTTTTCTTTCATGTGCACAACAAATTCTTGGAAAGCTGCTGCCGGGACCAGAGGTTTCTGGACAGGTTGCAGCCAGAGCGTGTACACCAAGTGCCGAAGAATGCTTTTCTAATGATCCTTGGGATCTCCTATACCAGCGTGCAAACTGTCATTATCATTGTGATCTGAATAATAGTAGAGAATGCCTTAATGAGCCTAAGCCAGCCATTCTGACTTGCAGTTGGTAAAAGGAAACAGAATGAGTTACGAATGTTGGTACACAAAAGAATGTAGGCTGGGTCCCTAAACCAATAACTTCTTTAGAATATCTGACTGTTGATTCCATGATCCTCCAGCATTTGTTGATTGATTTGAGGACTACTGTTCCCACTTGTAGGCTATTATTTATTTGCTGATAAATCAAAAGAAACTGAATAGCACTTATGGAAATACATTAAGACCAAGTGGGAGATATTTGCATTTTTTTCCTAGGTGGTAAAATATGCATTCAAGAAATGATATATATATATGTATATATGATGCATATATACAGTGGGCATAAATTACTAAGTGTCTAAAAGCGTAAATAACCAGCTGCTAATTTGCTTCAATAAATCTGTAGAAATAAAGTGAGAAAAGCATCTAACTTTAGAGATCAGTGTAGGGAAGTCTTGAATTAGTTTTTCCCTCCTCAGGGCAAAGTGCAGACCATGACCTGCTGCCCAGAGTAAGTTCAACCTTCCTTTAAAGCACAGACCTGCCTGCTGCCAGTTGTGATGAAGTTCTGCAGTCAGTCTCTCCCCGCCCCTGTCAAACTTATGTAAAGAAGAAATTATTTTCTGTGAAAACTGGGTCTGATTCCAGCCTAAAATGTGAAATTTCCGACTCCTGTTTTACACACAGTAAATGACATCATTTCTATGTAATATTTAGTGATGATTATTATAAATTACTGCGGCTAAGAGCTGCAGATCCCATTACAAATGAAGTTTTGGAAAGAGCGAGATGTCATGCGATGCGTATTAAATTTATAGCAAGGCTGCTCAGTTCAATAAGGTTCAGATTATGAATTAAAAATCAATAATGGGATTATAAGCATTCAGTTACAGGGTTCTTTTTCTAATTATCTGCAATCTGTCATCCAGAAAGTCTATGTTAATTCATCTGAACATAACAATGATGTATTTTTGTTGCTCAGTACAGAGAGAAAGCTGACCCTCCCCCTTCATTTTCATGTGTTATGATTTATGTGTTTCTGTCTCTCTTCTACCAACTGAAGGCAAAAAAAAAAAAAAAAGATTCTCTTGAGATATCTAGACCTGGTTTTACCTTTGGTATGAAAATATCTCTCTCAGAGATACTGTAGCTGAAAACACACGGAAATAGACTGTCCCTATTGTTTCGTTCAACTTTTCAGTCAAGGGGAAGGGAAATGAGATCTACGTTATGTTCCCAGTTCTTCTATTGACTGTATTTCTGTCTGGCTCTTCTTCTGTTTCCAGGCATGTATAAAATGGACACACCGCTAGCTGAAAGGAGTAGTGAGTCATTTCAGTTATGGCTTTGAGAAACACTAGGATGCTCAGAACTGAGTTCATATTGTAGAGTGACCATCTCTGGGGATCAAAGAAGAAAAAGCCAAGAACCGGAGATGGAAAAAAGGATGGTGGTTGTCTTACCTCCAGGGACATATTTTTGGAGGTCTCAAGAAGCACTGAGGGGTGAAGGCAAATAGCTGATAAAAATCATTTGTCAAAATAAACTTGCAGATAAAGCAGAAATGCCAGAGAGAGGATGAGAAGGGAAAGTTGAGTGTCAGGAGTAATTTTTGTCACTGCATGTTGTGGCCTTAGATGTTAGACATGGGCCAATTGCTAACCCCTTGGTTGATAATGGAAGAACCCAACTATTTTCCCAAGGTTTTTCTTAGGAAGCAGACTGAGTGATGGTGACTGGGTTCAAAAGGTGGGATTCTTTTCTGGGAAGGGTTAGGGTCAGGGTTCTGGGAAGGTTTTTTATTGTGACCATTGGATTAGCTGGAATTCTGTGTGTA
Source organism: Syrrhaptes paradoxus (assembly GCA_013400615.1). Lineage (NCBI taxonomy): Eukaryota > Metazoa > Chordata > Aves > Pterocliformes > Pteroclidae > Syrrhaptes > Syrrhaptes paradoxus. Next base: position 319,765 of record VZTO01023064.1, on the reverse strand, counting down.
ATTTTAAATGATCTGTATATTTTCCCTAGATCTTTGGAGAGGCACATTTTAAAATCTAAAGAAATAAATAGAATAAATAATAGAATATATGTTAAGTTCTTCAACTGGAGGCTTTTTGGAAAGCCACCTAACCTATTTTGGTCTGGAAACAGTGATTAAAGGTTAAACTCTCTTGTTATATTACTTCTGGGTTTGGTTGGATATTTTTAAGATGCTCATTTCCATGGTACCAGTGTTATATCTCTTTTGTTTTGCCCATGTGGCTCGTGCTGAAATTTTGGGGTGATAGTTAATTTCTTATTGGCTTTCCTATTTGTTATGCCATTATTGGCTATTTACCAACAGCTATTTGTCCACTTCAAAACATGTCATTCTAATCCCATTGATCCACTCCTTTGTGTTTCAGTTTGTCCCTTGTGTCACCTCTGTGATATGGGCACATCCATCAGTTTTGTGTCATGTGGAAGTCATGACGTTGCTTCCTCATAGATAAGATTTTTCCATGTTAGACTCCCGAATAGGATATTTAGGTGCTCGGATACCAATGCTGTGTCTCAAAGACTCTCAGGTGCTGTCAGTGATGCATTTTGCCCACTTAAACACACATTTTACCCGATATATTCTGCCTAATTAACTCATGACACTGTCTTTACCATGCTTCAGAGCTGCTGCTGCAAACACAAGCCAGCATCGTTCTGAGCTTTGTAAAAGGAGGTTTTAACTGGAACACTGAGAGCATCCCTAGCTGTGTGTCTAAAGTGCCCTTGCCTAACACACCCTGGATAAGGTACTTTGAATCTGCCTCTGGGAGAGTCATTTGGGCAGAACAATTCTAAGGGCTGTCTGTGAGGGCTTTGGGATGGATCTGAACAGTTCACGTGGCTGAGGCGGGGCAGTGTAGGTGCTGTTCGGCACTGTCCATGCTGCACAGGTCTGTCTTTAAGCCTGGTACTGGCAAAGGATTCCCATAAACAGCACGTAAGCTTTTCCTGAATAAGCTGGTTCAGAAAGCTTTTGGGGACTGGTGGGCTTTGTGTGTTTGGTTGTTTGGTTTTTTTCAGAGACTAATGCACGTTTTCCCTTGTCTAAGCCTGTCACATTACAAAATTTCAAGGGAAAGCAACTGTACGAGCTTTTCTTCTATTTCTCTGTTGAAATTTGACAAACCAGAGTAATGTTTGTCATCTCAGTACTCTGTTTTTCTGTTCTCTGGAGATTGCCCAGTTTTCTAGACTCGGCGAAGACTAGCACGATGACATTTGAGAGAGACGAAAGGTAGGAAATAACATAACATCATCCGCCAACTAAGTAAAATCCACAACAGAACCACAAATAGGCCTTTCAGCAAAGTCTGCTTAAAAAAAAAAATAGGCCAGATTTCTAAAAACATGGTCTTCTTCTTTGCACCTGTAACTTCCTGGCACAGCTGATGTCATTTAGGCTCCGATTCAGCAAAGCACTTACCCATGCTGCTCAGCCCTGTTGACTTTAATGGGAAGTAATTACATGTTCCAACAAAGCACATGCAGAAGTGCTCAGCTGAACCCAGGTTTTAGAGGACATAATGAGGACCTGATTGGGAGGGATGGGGGGGGGGGGAACTGAATTAATGCCGGGTTCAAAATCAAGCCTATACTCTCTGAAAACATACAGTAGGAACTAATTAGTGGCAGCACTCTCCCTGTATTATGGCACACATTGATCTCATTGCTATACAAAAATCAAGAAAATAAAATTCTAATGACTGCACCCATGCTATTGCACACCAAGTCCACCTAGAGATTGTCACATGCTGTAACCACTGCCTAGGGATTTAACTTGTTCTTTCTTCCTTTGGCATTTTTCCTCCTTTTCAATGTTCCATCTCTTTCTTTCTTTTTCATTTTCAAGTGAGGACAGTATTCCTGCCTTGTATTGCATGGACTGCCGTTTTGATTATGTTTGTCAGTGCTGCTGTGGATGTGAGCTGTATTAAAATAGCAATTTGAAGCAACACTGGCACCAGACAGTCACCATTCATTAACATCACCTCCAGTAAAATCTTGCAATAGAGCTATATATAAGCTACCTGCTCTGTAGTCCTCGAACAGCAGTGTGGTGCAGACTGTCCACGCAGTGCCACTGAGACTTCCAGTTACTCCTGTTACATTACACTGAGTCCAATTTCATCTCCTTGAAAAGGTTTTATTACTGAGCATGGAGCAAATCCTGTTTACATCTCTGCTGACATTAATGGTCGTACTTGCATAACAGATTGGGCTCGAGGGATGTATGGGTAACAGTATTGCTTTTCTTTAAATTCTCTTAGAAAATTGCTGCTTAAGAGATCGTGGCTGAATTAGCACGGAATTTTTTTAATGCAACAGAATCTATTGCTGATAAACCAACATGGAAAAATTATTTCTTTAGTGTCTGTCTGTGTGCATAGATGGTGCAGCATACTGTGAGCTAATATCTAAACTGACTAATTCTTCCATAGTGGATTTAAACAGGCTATTGACTTTAATGAGATTACTAGGGTCTTGATTCCTGAGAAACACCATCAAAATTCAACAGAAGGGTTCAGCCCAATCCCCATTCATTTGTTTAATGGTGAGGACCTGAGTGGCCAGATAAGTAGGGGTTGCTCCCTTCGCTTATGTGGCTTTGGAATTACAAAATATTATTGAGGGACTCGTTCATCAGTGGTCTTTTCTGTCAGACCATATTGCTGAGATAGCCACAGTCTCCCTACAAACCCTGTAAAAAAAAATTTGGGCTGCCTGAAGAGAAAACCGTGTCACAGCCTGGTCCCTGCCTTCCCAGTGCTTCATCACAGAAACAAGCTGTGTCATCCCCCTGGCCAGCACACGAGGAGAACAGCCCTGCCCATCGCCCGCGGCTGCTGGCCCTGTTCTGCCGAGGATGCTCCCGCAGGCACAGCTTTGTGCACAGGCGACAGGGACAGGAGCAGGAGGCATTGGAAGCTGTCACTATCCTGCAAGGTGTGTGACATCAGACAGAGCCTGGCCCAGTAAAGGGACCCGTTGCTGCAGCGAGGCACGGCCCCGTCCTGCTGCTCCCAGGAGAGTGTCAGAGTCCGACCCTTTCTCTGCCTCTTCTGTCAGTCCACTGACCTTCTAATGCTCTGTGTGCTCTCTGGTACTCCTCTGCAATATCTTCTGAAGCCTTCCAGCACACTGTCCCAGGTTGCCCAGAGAAGCTCTGGATGCCCCATCCCTGGAGGGGTTCAAGGCCAGGCTGGATGAGGCTTTGAGCAACCTGGGCTAGTGGAGGGTGTCCCTGCCCATGGCAGGGGGGCTGGAACTTGATGATCTTTAAGGTCCCTTCCAACCCAAACCATTCTATGATTTGGTGGGGGAAATGATGGACCCACTTGCTATTGTTCACTTAGAGGAAAGCTTAAGGAGGGTCCTAGTAGCTCATAAGATTTTTTTTTTTTAACAAAAGGTTGAGTAGGGGGACCAGCCAGCAATCCCTCTTCTGTCAGTGCAGCCAGGACACCTTTCTCTCACTGTGGCCAGGGTGGTTACAGTGCTGGGCTCGTTTTTCTCAGAGGAAAAGTCCTTCTGGCTCAGCCTCAGCCGGGTGCAATGTCATCACCTACTGAGCACTGGGCTGGAGCTCGACGGGTGCTTTCCATGAGGAAAAAGTATAGAAGAGAAAGGCTGGCAATGTGGGATTCATTGATATAATTGGTGGAATGGGATAAAAAAATCTTTCCACTTTCTTTTTCTTTTAAGGATGAAACACCTTAAGGAAAGCAATAATTAATTTCAAAATCAGGGTGTTAAGGGTTCTCCACTGGTTTGCAGGAAATCAAGGCTTTGGGTGCCTTCTGTGCACAGCCTCCGGACAGAGCTGCACCCTGCTCTGCTCAGCCAGGTGGGAATCTGGGGGAAGCTGTGCCTGAAGACAGGAGGACTCTCAGGAGAGATAAAGTTACAGATAAAAGTAAGAGAGAAAAATAAATCCCTGTGACATTGAAAGAATGACTCTATCAGCATATTCAGATGATCATGTAAGGCCATCTGTGCCGGGCTGTGCATCCTTAGGCAATGCGTGCATGATGGGGAAACACAGAGAACGGGCACAGCGTGTCTGTGCCCTTGTGCAGTTATGGTCTGTTTGGTTTTATTCTCTGAGTTCTTCTACCACTGCTAAAAAGACGGTGAACGAACACCTAAGTTTTTCATTTAATTGCATCAGAAAATATTTTCTTTAAGGAAGGGTCCTGTGTGCAGGCTCTGCACGATGCTCGGATAACGCAAGCACTGCTGGTTTGCTAAACGGGCAGCGGCATGTGTATCTCTGTTTCTTCCCTAGCGGCTACGCCTGCACGTACACTGACAGCACTGAGGGCTTACTGTAGGCATAAACTTCTAGAAACATGTTTGCTGAGGATGGTGACTCTAATCATATTTTTAAAGCTGTTGAACTTGGTATATTCAGTTAATTCAGTATATCCTAGATAGTAAGTGACACATGAATGCATGTGAAGTGAGGTGTTAGCAAGCATATGTAAAACATCATTCTTTTCCCGATTTCATCAAAGTCATGTTTGTTACATTGCTGTTGGTTTTTTATAATTGGTACAAAGTTTGAATCCTAATTTTGATGGGTGTTTTCTGTGGTGTATGAGAGCTTTGGGCTTTCCCTTTCTATCAGAGGCTGTTGCCTCTCTGCTGCAATAGATCAAAAAGAGAGGACAGGCAGCTGGTGCCCTTCCCTGACTGCTCTGGCTGACATTCCTGAAAGTTGAATTAGGGACAGTGTTATTTACTCTATCTTTTTGCTGCACTGAGAGAATAAATTCCAGTGTCCCTACCATGTGTGTTGTCTTCACACATTGGAAAAAGACGCTGCGTTCTTTCTGAGGCAGATTCTTTACCATTGATGGGAAATTAATGATAGCAAGTAAACTATTGCTTATTAGGCTTAACTAAAATGATCAAAGCCTGAATACTGTTTACTCTGATACTTCTAGTCTGCTGTGAGGCCCTGGATGGTCATAAGCAAGTAATTTCTTTTTACCTAAAAAGATCATTTTACAAGGGGAAAATGGTATCACAGTCTCCTACAAAGTACCCTATAATCTATTGATAAAAGATATGCTTTCAGGATCAATTTTTTCCTTACTTTTTTTTATTTGTAGAAGAAAATAAAAAGCAAGCTCTGTCCTTGCACACCATTATTTTTCTTGCAATTTAGAACCAAAATCCTTTAAAATCAAATGGCAAAATCTGTCTCTTACTGTATTTGTAGCTCTTCTGACATACAAATTTCCCTCCTAGTTAAATTAAATTTTTGTGTAAGCAGTGAGCACAAAAAAGTCTGTTTTTTAAAATGCTCGTATAAGAACTGAGCCTGCTCCACTGTCCATCAGCAGGAGCAGGAACACATCTACTAAGAAGGCAAAAATAAACCCCAGTTTAATGAGTTGCAAAAAGCCCTGGTCTCTACGCTCTCTTAAGTAGTCTATTTTAGAATGGCTGTTGGCATTGTCAGGAGGGTACAGCACAGGAGACTTATATGGTTAAATTTTATAGTAGTCTAATAATGAAAAAAGCATGTGTAAGGCCTCTTGGCAAACAGCCCATAGTCGTGGCAGTATTCCTACAAGTAAAGCTGCAAAAGGGGAGGGGGGGGCAGAGGGAGAGAGGGAAAGATAATTAATGGGGACCTGCTTTATTTGCCAGGAGAGATTATTGCTATGCTGGGAGCAATGAGTATGTGTCTGAGAAAAATGTAGAGAAAATAGAGTTGTTTTGTGGTGCCCTAAAATACAATTTAATGAAAATGAGAAAATAATGGGAGGAGAGTCACTTCTATAGTCTCTGGCCAGCTGCCTAAACACAAGTAGAGATGCACTGGCCCTGGGCTGCTCTTCCAGCACAACTTGCAGAAAGCTGGTTGTCCTTACACACATTTGCTCTCTTTTCAGACACGTGCTATTTGAAGCCATGTTTTCTCTTCTGTTCTCTGCTCCCTCCTTTCTCCCCTCTGGTGGAGAATTTCCACCTCAATGTTATTTCTTGAAATGTTTTCTTGTTGCGGAGCAGTGTCTGTTGTTTTCCATTCTCGCGGGGGTGACAGTAGGAGTCTGATGGAGCTTGAAGGTACCTGGAGTTCTCTCTGATTTCCTGGTCCTCAGGCGAACCTATTTGGCAGGGCTTGCCCGAGCTGCAGAGATCCAGCTCTCAGCTGCATCTCAAGCAACCAAATCATGCCATCCTCGTTTTATTTCTTCATAACTTGAAAATGTTTGATTCGTCTATCCAGGGTACTAAACTCAGGAACCCCTGGTTGTCCGCGTGACCACCTCTTCTGCTTTCTCACTCTTTCATTTCTCCCTCCTGGACGTTTGCACAAAGATCAGACCCTGAGATAAGGTAAATCAGGGGCATGAGTTGGACTGTATTTACATACTCCATTAGCAGATCAAACCCATACATCCTGGTGAGGTTTTTGTCCACATTCTG
>VZTO01023064.1:296001-312644 GCA_013400615.1 Syrrhaptes paradoxus | reverse complement strand
GGCTTAACTAAAATGATCAAAGCCTGAATACTGTTTACTCTGATACTTCTAGTCTGCTGTGAGGCCCTGGATGGTCATAAGCAAGTAATTTCTTTTTACCTAAAAAGATAATTTTACAAGGGGAAAATGGTATCACAGTCTCCTACAAAGTACCCTATAATCTATTGATAAAAGATATGCTTTCAGGATCAATTTTTTTCCTTACAATTTTTTTATTTGTAGAACCAATTAAGCTTGAGAAGAAAATGAAAAGCAAGCTCTGTCCTCGCACACCATTATTTTTCTTGTAATTTAGAACCAAAATCCTTTAAAATCAAATGGCAAAATCTGTCTCTTACTGTATTTGTAGCTCTTCTGACATACAAATTTCCCTCCTAGTTAAATTAATTTTTTGTGTAAGCACTGAGCACAAAAAATTCTGATGTTTTTTAAAATGCTTGTATAAGAACTGAGCCTGCTCCACTGTCCATCAGCAGGAGCAGGAACACATCTACTAAGAAGGCAAAAATAAACCCCAGTTTAATGAGTTGCAAAAAGCCCTGGTCTCTACGCTCTCTTAAGTAGTCTATTTTAGAATGGCTGTTGGCATTGTCAGGAGGGTACAGCACAGGAGACTTATATGGTTAAATTTTATAGTAGTCTAATAATGAAAAAAGCATGTGTAAGGCCTCTTGGCAAACAGCCCATAGTCGTGGCAGTATTCCTACAAGTAAAGCTGCAAAAGGGGAGGGGGGGGCAGAGGGAGAGAGGGAAAGATAATTAATGGGGACCTGCTTTATTTGCCAGGAGAGATTATTGCTATGCTGGGAGCAATGAGTATGTGTCTGAGAAAAATGTAGAGAAAATAGAGTTGTTTTGTGGTGCCCTAAAATACAATTTAATGAAAATGAGAAAATAATGGGAGGAGAGTCACTTCTATAGTCTCTGGCCAGCTGCCTAAACACAAGTAGAGATGCACTGGCCCTGGGCTGCTCTTCCAGCACAACTTGCAGAAAGCTGGTTGTCCTTACACACATTTGCTCTCTTTTCAGACACGTGCTATTTGAAGCCATGTTTTCTCTTCTGTTCTCTGCTCCCTCCTTTCTCCCCTCTGGTGGAGAATTTCCACCTCAATGTTATTTCTTGAAATGTTTTCTTGTTGCGGAGCAGTGTCTGTTGTTTTCCATTCTCGCGGGGGTGACAGTAGGAGTCTGATGGAGCTTGAAGGTACCTGGAGTTCTCTCTGATTTCCTGGTCCTCAGGCGAACCTATTTGGCAGGGCTTGCCCGAGCTGCAGAGATCCAGCTCTCAGCTGCATCTCAAGCAACCAAATCATGCCATCCTCGTTTTATTTCTTCATAACTTGAAAATGTTTGATTCGTCTATCCAGGGTACTAAACTCAGGAACCCCTGGTTGTCCGCGTGACCACCTCTTCTGCTTTCTCACTCTTTCATTTCTCCCTCCTGGACGTTTGCACAAAGATCAGACCCTGAGATAAGGTAAATCAGGGGCATGAGTTGGACTGTATTTACATACTCCATTAGCAGATCAAACCCATACATCCTGGTGAGGTTTTTGTCCACATTCTGGTGTTTTGTTTTGGTTTGATTTTTTTTTTGTGTGGGTTTTTTGTTTGCTTTGGTAGTACCATAATTAAAATGATCTGTACAAGTGAATGATGGAATAAGTTAGTACATTATTACCTGAATGGTGCTGCTTTAGTTGTTATTGGTTCCAGGAAAAAGAGCTGTGAAATTATGAAATACCATTGATAAATGTGATAANGCACAAAGATCAGACCCTGAGATAAGGTAAATCAGGGGCATGAGTTGGACTGTATTTACATACTCCGTTAGCAGATCAAACCCATACATCCTGGTGAGGTTTTTGTCCACATTCTGGTGTTTTGTTTTGGTTTGATTTTTTTTTTGGAGTGGGTTTTTTGTTTGCTTTGGTAGTACCATAATTAAAACGATCTGTACAAGTGAATGATGGAATAAGTTAGTATATTATTACCTGAATGGTGCTGCTTTAGTTGTTATTGGTTCCAGGAAAAAGAGCTGTGAAATTATGAAATACCATTGATAAATGTGATAAGTAAAATTTTGATTAGGCTTCTACTCAGATCTCTCAGTATTTTTACAACATTCATAAAGAAAAAATGGGTAATTTTGATGCAAAAGCAAAAGAGGAAATAAATCTGATCAGAAGTATAACAAAGAATTGTGTCAAAAACATCCAGTTAGATGTTTTTGGTTTGTGTGTGGTGAGCTGTGCTATGTTTTCAAAGAAGTGAGCTCTTCAAACGGCAGAGCCACAGAAGGCACATCTGTGTTAGCTCATACTCCTTGCTGCTTCCCCACAGGGAACTTCCATGGTGGGCAAAGTATTAAATACAATCTAAAGTAGTCTCAAATATGCAGGATATAAAATAGTTATGTGGAAGACCCGTTCAGTCATCTAACCAACCCAGCTGCCATCACAGGGTTGTTTCCTTGAGATTCGGTCTTGATTATCCAGAAGATTGTCTGGCAGCATTTCCTCTGCGATATGGTCTCACTGCGAACTGTTGAGGCAGCAAGCTGCTCCTTAGTGCAGACAAACGGTATTTAACATCTGATTTTCTAGAGTAGATGCTTACACGTGTAGGGATTTTATGATTTAAATTTCTCCTGACTGAGATATATATGTTCCCATGCCTATGAATCACTTCTTGGATGAAGTTTTTCTGTTGGTGTTTTTTTTTTTCTGTTCATTTATTTGTAAGAGTTCTGTGTTAGTTCTCTGAAGGATCCAATAGACAGTGCTCTGGGTCCAGTCTGATCCCAAAAAAGGTATTCTAGGAAGCAAGATCAGAAGGCTAATGGAAAACATCCAAGAATCGTGTAACTGTGGGCTGAGAAAGCCGTATTTTAGGCAATTTATATGATATATATATTAGGAACACAACTTGACCCAAAAGGGGCTTTATCAAGATATCTGAGACTTTGACTTTAAAAACAGTTACAGCAGACTTCAGCTTCACTGTGGAGCCATTCTCACTTTATTCTATTTCTGTACATGTTAACAGAGATGTGGAAAGGCTGTTTGGTATTGCCACTGTTTTGTTTAGGGTTTTTTTTCATGGTTTTCTGCTTTGTGCCATATCGACCTGCTGTTCAAAGTTGTCAACTTAAGTTTTGATCTGAGGTAGTTACGCCAAAGTGCAATCTGCACAAGACCAAATTTTCTTTTTATATCCTCTAGCTGGGTCATTATGCCTACTTGTTCTAGTTGTTCCTCTGAGGGCTTACAGTTTACTATGCCCTGTGTTTTTGTTTGTGTATTCAAAATTATTGAAAAAAGAATATAAGGTCTTAAGAGATCAGGGTTAGATGCTTGTGCAAAGCCATTCAGTCTCTCTGAATGTCACTCTTGCCTATAAAAATTAATTACAATATTTCCCTAACCTAAAAGTAAAACAAAATTCACATCTATTTGCAGTCTGTACCAGCACCGACGTAACAAGGGACATAAATGCTTCAATGGATAGATGCAAATTGAATGAGGACATATACTTCTGACTTGTTTTGTATTTGTTTAATTAAAAGTCCAAAGGAACTTCAAAGCCTCTGAAGCAGTAACTGGCCCTCCTGCTGATTCTGTTGTCAAAATCACTGGGATCCTTTCAGCCTGCCTGCTGAATAAACAGATATAGAGATTAAATTACTGTATCCTGAGAGCTATATTTTTTTTCCTGAAGGTTCTGCCTCTTTACTGCACTCTGGTAATGGCTCTGCAGTTTCTCATAGCAGTGAAGCACTCCTAGACTGTGCACTGCACTTGGTTACCCTCGGTAGAGATTATCTAAGAAACAAGACTCAGGTGAGTTGCAATAATTACGATCAATTGCTTTCTGCTTGTTCACACACCAAGGAAAAAATAGGAGCCTATTTTCTGTGCTTTGATATTTGATAGTCGTTGCACTTGACGCTTTGGAGAGCTGATTTAATAAGGCATGTTAAGCAGTCCCATCACAGCATATGAGTCATTTGAATTCCTACTGTACATCAGCTTGCTATCTTGGGTAAATGCTATCCATATGTTTGGCAAGCGCCATTAATTTTTTAAAATATTTGAATGACAAAGCAAATAATGAATTGTTGTTTACTGAATTAGCCGTTTACTGGTTTTTTGGTATGTTCTCCAGATTTGACACGTGTTTTGTGAGATGGTTTTGTTCTTGATCATATGCTAACATTGTCATAGCTACTACTATTATTATGTGAACTGGAGGCCAGAGCTGAGATCATCATTGTACTTGGTGCTGTACTCATGGCAGTAAATGTCAGCGAGTCTTCAGTTCATTGAAGGCAGAAGTTATACAGGAAAAAGATGAGAGGAAACAGTGTATGTTTTTCTCATAGAGCTGAAATGGAAACAAAGGGCGTAAAATGATGCAGAAAGTCTGTATGTTTTGGGTTCCCTCACCTAGTCCAAAAATAGCAAACCAGGAGGGACCTTCATTTATAAGCATGTTTCATTAACCAGGTATTTTGAATAGATGACATAGATCCTCAGTCTTTGCATTCCAGTGGATTTCCAAAGGAGACTTTTTACAAAATGGGGGGGGGGAAGCCCTAATACTTCCCTGGTTGGGACACCAATTTTTGTGGCTCAGTGTTCCTTTTGTTTTGGACAAAAATATGAAACAGAGAGCAAGTTCAAAAATTAAAATTAAAAAAAAAACACAACAAACTTCATCTGCTTCTGTTCTTGGTTTTTAATTTGGCTGTTTGCAGGAAAAATGAAAGTCTCCATCCAGTGTCGCACAGAAGCAGGATGCTGGTTTGAAGTTAGGTGTAATGAAACCTCAACTGCTTTGCTCTGATACCTGTTTTGTAGGTACAGTTCCATGACTTGTGATACATTTTTCCTCTGACACTTTTCTGTGGCTTTATTTTTTGTGTGCATGTTTATGCTAGGTGCAGCTTTCAAGCAAGCAGGAAAAATAACAAAGTCATTTGTAATTGTGAAAGGACAAAGGATGTCACAACACCTAACTCAGAGAGCCTAAGGCTTTCCAAAGAAAGAAGACTATTTAGAAAGAGAACATAAAGAGGAGAATGGGTAAAAAAAACTGAGAAGGAGACTGCAAAACTCACAGGGCAAAGATGCTTGCATGTGATGAAAGAAACTGCAAAAGTAAATAAGTTAATGAGGGCAGGCAGGAAGTATAAATTCTAGAAAAGGAACAAAATCGTAAGGGCAAGTGAGCTGAACCAAAATAATGGTTGAATTCGTAGATGTCAGGAGAAGGAAGACACATTTTCTTACCAGGTACTTGAAAGAATGATAAGATTTTAAGGGTGAAAGTGATTGTTTCCAGGCCACGTACTCATCATATGCATTGACTGAAATGAGGCAATTTAAAAAAAAGGTGTTTCTACATCTATATATAATAATGTTATCTCAAGAATCTTTTTCTGGACAATAAGGTAGAGAATGAAGCTTGCCAGTTGGTTCTGATGAAGTATTCTAAAGCTGAAAAAGGAAGGCAATCATCATTAATTCACTACTCTGGAAATACTATTTTAGGTATTACCTTTATACTATTAGGTATTCTCTTTTCTGTACTACCATAGCTGGGTAATGATGGTAGATAAGGGTTAAATGTATGTTGCTAGATATCTTTAGTTACACTGACTTTTAAAAATTTGTATATTTATTTTAGAGTGAAAATCTAGTCTTGAGAGAGTGGCGGAATCAGTTTGATACCCTTTGATACCCCATGTAAAACCCTTGCAAGAGAACACAAACCCAGGAGGTTTAGTAAAGGTTGTCCAAGCTGCAGCATTAAGTTGTAACAAGTAAAAGGTTAATGATTTATGAACAAACTCACAGTAAGAGTTTATTTTAATAGGGGGATGATAACAAGAGGTAGCACAAGTGCAATCATTACTCAGACATACTTTGGTATCAGGAGCCTTTATGGAGAACGTATTTGCCTGTTAAATTCCCAAGAAAAAGAGATGTTTTATTTAAAGAAAATAGTAAACTTCAAGTAATATTAAAGAATACAGGGTTGGAAGAAAAAACCCCCAACTAGAAACACAGCAAACAATAGAAATGCATGTATGTGTCTGAAAGGGAAAGACATTAAAACGCAATACTGCGATTTATTAGGCAAATTATTTCAGGCAGATGCAGATGTCACTGTGCAAAATGCTGACCTCATTGGAAACAGTAAGTATAGTTCTGGCTGTGCATGCTTCGGGAGAGATGAGCTCAAGCTGGAAGAGGTGCAGAAAAGAATTACAGGATAACTGGGGGGGGGAAGGAACACACTGCAAGGGCAGATGCTTAGACTTTAATTTGTTAGGTTTTCCAGAATATAGGTAGAGAGGGAGCATGTTTCTCTTTATAATGGCAGTTAGGTGTATATATATACTATGGCAAAAGTATCCAGACTGACACCTACATGTGGGATTTCCATGGTATTTTCTATTAAAACTGTTTTGGATAGGATTATCCAGGAGGGTAACATTGTCAAAAGTTCAGCTTTTTCTTTTAAGCATTGTCTGGGTTGACAGTGAAGTTTTGCCACAGACCTCACCTGATACAGGACAAAACTCTTTTCACTTACCCGCTTAAAAGGAAGTCTTCAAATCAGTTCATGGTCTCAGTTAAGCTTATAGGTACAGTCTGTAGTAGAATCAAACGTAGTAAAATAGTAAGCTGTTTCTTTCCCAACTAAATGGGAAGGAGACGGAGGAAGAGGATTTTTTAAATTTTTGTTGGTGAATGTATTTTGGGAAGCCTTTAGGTACTGTCACAGTAAGGACCATAGCTATCCGGATTACACAGAAGGGAGGGAATTCTTACCAAAGTAACAGGAGAAACAACCTGTGTTCAGACGGATTTAGCTCTGTACCATCCCCAGGCAAAATTTCCAGGTTAGAGACTGCAGAATGGATGAACCCTGCTGAGGTGCAGAGGTTCCCTCGCAGGGGCAATACAGCCCCGTGCAGGTCAACTTTTACCAGCTTCTCTCAGGATCAGCTTCTCTGCAGACCTACGTGGACCTGTTCACACAGGACCCTCTTTCGAGCTCTGAGCCCTCCTGCAGCCTAAATAGTACTGAGGGTCTCAAGCTGGCTCTGCAACAGCTCTCTTGGGTTTGGAAAACAGAGCATTTGTTCAAACTTCTTCATTTGCAGCAATAGTTAGCTCCATCCCTTATGTGAGTGGTTAATGCCACCAATTCCTCTAGAAACCATTGGGACCAACTTTTCCAGTTTACCTAGTACATAGATTCCCAGGGTGTAGTGCCTTGTCCCAAGCAAGCTAACTCTGAAACCACCAGCCCTGAGGCTGTGTTAGCAGGGGTGGCTAACCCAGAAGCCATGTGCTGAAATGTGGCTCTTCTGTTCTGGAGACTGGCGGTGACAGCACGGTGGTGGGTCGCTGCTATTCTGCTTTCATGCACAATGGTGTTCAAAGGGAGTTTGTGTTACCCTCAGCACACAGGCCCTTTCACAGTCTAGAGACATCCCTCTGCCTTGTGTCACAAGAGGATAATTTCACAAGAATGCTAATTATTGATTTCTTTGAGATTAAACAGGTGTGTTCAAAATTTCTGCCATATACTGTCACCATTATAAATTCCTGCACCTCTCGCGATTTAACTGATTATGATGTGTGTGTTGTGGGGTTTTTTTTTTTTCTGGATTTGCCCTGGGCAAATAAGTGTGGTTTAAGTGAATTTATTTTATTAATCAGGGTGGTCAAATACATAAACATGTAGTGGAGAGAGCAGATACTTTAAAGAGCGTTTCTTTTAGAGAATTTATTGATATCCTTGTTGTGATGGATTTGTATCCTGAAACTCCTACAGAATTAAACATGGAGGTAAATATAGAGTAATTATTTTCAGTGCAGTGGTATTCAAAGTAGTGGTGATCTGCTTATCTTTTAAAGACTCCGGAATTCTCCAAAGTTGTATGAACTGAAAAACAGTCTGTGCTGAGTAAAGTATGTAAAACACAAGGGGAATTAGAGGATAATTGAAAATTTTTCTTTTCCATTTACAAGGTAACATGTATAACCTACAAGAGAAAATTTTATTATAAAATTAAACCGCTTAAAGCCTAAATCTAAACCCATTGCTGTGGCCAAAGGAACAACCTCCCTCCACGGCAGAACTGTGAACATCGTTGGTACAAAATAAAAGGATATTCAATGCCATCTAGTGGCACGTGCGGAAAGGCGACAGCAACTCTGGCAAAATCCCAAACTCCGTTCTTTGTGAGTGTTCATTGTCCTTTAGTCCTTCGGCCCGTCACTGGCACGGATGTGGGAATTTAAACATAACAGTATTGTTCAGGAAACTCCACAGGTGAACTTTCTGTAGGCTGTGACAATATACCTGGTCTTTTTCAGTACTTTCACTTTCTTGACCACTTTGCCCCAAGACTGTCCCAAAGAGTAATGCTCCCAAGGTCACAAACCACCGTCCCAACTGGGCAGCCTGGCGTATTTCCAGGTTTAGGATTTACACATTATCTGGCATCAGCATGTGAACGTGCCAAGCAACTTGAATGTAGGGACTTGCTTCTTTGAGCCTATCTGCATTTGCTGAAGTAGTAAATCTATTACATTTAAACAATTTAAACTCATTAAGTATTAAACACACGTAATTACCCTATTCAGGATAAAATATTAACATAATAGTCATGAAAGATGGCATTTCCAATAATTTCTATGTGATATAAATATATGAGCCTAGTTACAATTTATGTTCATAAATCAAGTGGGTTCCTTAGAACCAAGATACAATCCCGTTTTGTAGCTCCTGGTGCAGGTTAAGCAGGAAGCTGTCCTGCAGCCAGGTGTGCAGGCACCATATGCAAACCACCAAACACTGCCAACTGACAAACCACACATGTGTGTGTGATGCTAAAGAACAGAGTGAGAATCAGGTTAAGAATTATTGCACTTTATTATGTGCTATTTTAGGGTCTTTTGTATGAAACTGTCTTTCCAAAGTGCCACAGCCCAGTTTCTCAGTTATTCCCTAGGAAATCAGCCTAAAGAGCTCTAGATACCGTGCCGTTGAAGTGACTGGTGCTAATTCAAGCAACAACTTTCAAGAGTGATTGCAGCCTCTCTCCTTGCTGAAACATGCCAAATTCTAATGAGTTCTAGCCTGACCAGCTAGACGTCAAATTGAAGAAAAAACAAAACAAACCTGTATGAGGTTTTTTTCACCACAGATTTCAGTTGTCATTTTTATAAAGCACAGTATCTGAGTATCTCCCGGAGTAGGAAGTAAATGAGGAAATCTTTCTTTTCTGGAGTTGATGGTCTTGAGTCTAACTTTCTGCTTTTCTGTTCTCTGTGGGAAAGTTTTATCGTAGCAAATGGCAGTAAATGAGTGCCAAAGGAACATTTTGCTGAATGAGCTTTTTACAGAGAGTGTGATGTGAACTTTCTTTGCAGTAGGGATGGTATGAAGCACCTGATATTGAAGCCTCCAGCTGGGCAACTGAAAATTCTTGGATGGGACAGATATTGTGTGGAAGTCCAGAAAAAAATGAAAACTCAATACTCTGGCAAGTTGTAAACACAAGGAATTAAAGTGTCTAGAGAACAAGTGAAACTGCCAGAAGTACATCATTGGTACAGGTTACTCAGTGCTTCTGTAGCTTACCATCATCGCTTGCAGAAACATGCGAAGGGCTTATCTAAGTTCAGGCTTTGTTGTCTTTGTATCAGGGCCACAGATGTAATTAAACAGCTCTGGGTCACTCTCTCCACCAGTANAGAAACTCACCAGATGTATAAGCAAAGTAGATACTAAAATCTGTGGTTTATCCACAGATAGAGAACTGAGTTAAACAGAAATTAATGAATAATGAAAAGCAGCACAGGAAATAACTGTCAAAAGTGGGAACTGGCCCTGGAATTAGAGAGTAGGGGTTGAGAGCATCTACTGCATGAATGTATTTCATCCAGTCATATGGACATTTGTCACATATTTATGAACACTTCATCTAAGACTATGCAGCAATTCACTGCTACTCCTGCTACTCCTTAACACCAGGATTTAGTCACTGGGGAAGATTAACACCACTGTACAGTTTGGGTAAATCGTGTGTCTCTGAGTCCCAGTGAGTAGACATGGAACATACACGTAACCTAGAGATTAGAAGAAGATTTTCCCAGGAAGAGAAGTCAAAATGAAGTATGTAGCTATGCATTAGAAGTAGTGGGAACAAAACAGAAAATGGTTTTCAAATAAAGATCTCTAACCTCCCAAAGGTTATTACATGGTATGGTGACCCCCAGTAGCAAGGACTTAATTTAATGACCAGGATATCCCATCACTCTGATGTCCTAAATTACTAGTAAAAAAACCCCAGATGATAATGTGATAGAGTACGAAGATTTCATTACATGTGTTAGGAGAGGTCTATTACTTCTAACCAGCAAACCTGTCATCTCATAGAATCGTGCATTGGTTACTTTTGCTGCCCCACATATTTTTAGGGAGAAACTATTTTGTACTTTTTTGTGACAGCATAAAGTCATGTTGCGTTATGAAGTCAGTTGATTCACAGGGAGAAAATGCTGCTGAAACTAAGAGGCCTTAAAAATATTCCAAGCAGCTCCTTGCCCTCTCTCTAGAAGTAGCTTGTATAATAGCATCTCACTGCTCATTGCTTTAGTGCTTTCAGTGCTAGGTTTGGGGTTTTTTTTTCTATGGTACTAGAAATTCCCTGAGGTGCTGTTTTCTGTTAATTGAAAGGGAAACTAAAGACAGCTCCATTTGGTGCCGCTTACCTAGGATATGTCAGGCAATTTATTTGTTTTTCAGGCAGACAGCCCTCTTCCCCTGGATACAGATCAGGCGAAGCAAAACCTTTTTCTCACATGCTACAGATTGTAGGTCCGGTCTATAGGGACAACAAGTAAGAATAGTGGAAAAATAAGTTGGAACACACATACACACACACCAAAAAACAAACAACCTGACACACGACTGCAAAGGGAAATACTGCTGATTTACATGAAAAGTAACCCGAGGGTAACTTTTATTGGCACTAAGAGCGCAGCTAACCTGCCACACTTTCCCTGGATCTGAACCTAAGTCAGTAGAAAGGAATTTACTGATTTAATAGTTGTTGGGTGCAATTTGAGAGTATCATATCCCCCAGATTTGGTTGAATTAATAGTATCAGGTCAGTCATGGCTTATCTCCATGGGTAAGAGAACATGATGTGTTTTCTTCTTTTTCTAGTATAGATTTTTCCTGCTGATTTCTGAAAAACTAATTCCTTTGCCTTTTTTTCTAACAGGCATGAAACCTTTCTTTATCTCCTATTTTTATTCCTGCAGCTGAATACTAACTCACTGAAATCAACCTTTTTCTGCCAACTTCCAGATGCATCCTAACCTTCAGACTTATTTTCTCCTATCCAAGCTTACTTCTATTGCAGGAAAATTGGAGTGGGCTTAACTGAACATATGTCTCTTAGATCTAGCTGAGATGTGAGCTCTAGCAAACGATGCTACTTAACCACCCAGAGAGTTTCTTGTGGTGTTGCCTGTGGCTGTGAGAGGAACTGGAAAGATGTGAGTGCCCGCAATGCAAAATACTTCTTTCTGAAACAGGAAACTGGAAAACTTCCCAGCTTCCACACCTGCCTCTAATTTCCACCTCTGGGTACTAGGGTGAAGAAGGAAAAAACAAGAAGGATTAATGAACTGTTCCTCTCTGTGCAACTACTGTGGGAGGTGACATCCCCCCACTGCAGAATTCAGGCAGTGATGGAGTAGTTACAAGACAAGCAACCGAAGAGTACCTGCTTTTTGAGCTAGGGATTCCTTACGTCCACCCCGACCCATCTGCAGGGGACTCTGCTTGTACAGAAAAGGACCAAGAAGCAGATGCTTAGTATCTGCTTCTAAGCACAAGGAAAACAAAAAAAATCTTGAGCTGATTCTAAAGTTCCCATACTGAAACTTGAATAGAGGAGTAAGAGCTTCCTCATCCTGAGCTTGATTCTCTTTCTGTTTCAGCCCTGCTCTCAATAAATCGAACACTCCTGTAGCTCTGAGCAGGTTAGTATGACACTGAGACCAGTGTGAAGTTGCACAGAGTGACAGTATCAGGCTAGACAACAAGACACAGGATGGGATTAAGCTCAGTTCTAACCTAAACCCAGCCTGACAGGAATCCTGTAACTAGTGTGAGTTATTTTCAGTGCCTTTTCAGTGCAGTGCCTGGCTACACGCTGTAGTACGAGATCTTACAAGATGAGCTGTTGGCAGATGGGGACGAGTCTCAGCAGTACTGTTCCATGGAGCAGGCAGTGATTCCCAGACCTCCATCCAATGGCATGGGTCTCTGTCTGGTTTTGGTAATACCCTGAGCCACGTGGGAATTGCACAGGCTTATCCTGGAAGTGGTGGAGGATGGTGCAGAAGTCAAGCTGACTGGATCCCAGTTCATCAGGGCAATCTCCCTTGCAGAAAGCCATTTGCCACTGCAGACTGAATAAGGACACAAAGCCAGGTCTGTGCAGAGCCAGGCATTTGTAGGGATGCAGGTTTTGTTCACTTTCTGAAAGAAGGGACGTATGAGCTAAAATAATGAGTAATTTCATCTAATAGGCTGAGATTCCTTGCTGAAAATGGGGTGAGAAATACTCTTTCTCAGTCTTGGATGCAGAGATAGAAACGTAGCAGACACAGCAATCCCCCAGCAAAAATTGTTCCTTCTTGCATCCCAAAATGGAGCAGAAATTCTTTTCAGTAAGCATATGTACTTCCAAACATTACAAGTCCAAGTCAAAGCAGAATGCTTCAAAAAATAAAGTGAAATGTCTTTGACACAATGTACAGGACCAGCTGAGTGTCACTCACATGATGTTTAGTCAGCTGTTTGAAATGCCATACATAGGACACACAGCTTATTCCTCCGTTTAAAAATAGTTAAACTGTGTTTGAGAAGCAGGATGCTGAAGGTAGCTCCAGCAGTGCGTGCCTGAAGGTGGGGTGTCTGCTGCCTCTCAGTCTGGGTGGCCTGGAAGATTTTGCAGTTGGAGATTTTTCTTCATTTCTCTTTCTGTGGGGTCACAATGACATCCAGTGGCTGGCCAGTTTAATAATACATATCTATCTGCTGCAGGTGTAATAGGCAATGATGAGATTTCTCTGGGGTCTTTGTGGTAGCTGAGAGTTCTTCCTATCAAATTTATCAGGGGGGATTTTGGGGTGGAGGCTGGGCACGAAAAGTCCCCATGCTTTAATGAGGCCCTACAGTAAGAATGTCAAAACCATTTCACTGGTATCTAAATGCCCGTTTAGCTTCAGGGAAGAACAAGATATTATAGTTTCCTCATTCTTCACTCTTCTAAAGAGACTTAAACCCAGATTTCTTTCCTAATAACTGAAACCCACAGTGGCCTAGGTAGCAACTGTATCCCATTCCCCTTTCTCTTATTTGGAAGTGTTCAGCTAAAATATACGTGTTTTGAGTCTTAATATCATCATATTTCACCTGGTTTCAGTTTTTTAAATACTTTTTTTGCTGCTCTATTGATGTTCTTTAGGTTACCCTGAGGCATCCTGAACTTACCTATCAACAAAGTGTATTTTTTTTTTGGAATTTTTTTTTATTCTACTTAATAAGAATAAGTTACCATAGCAACTACCACTCACATGATACTTATTGCTGTGGGATTTAGTTGCATTTCCTTTTAATAACAAGAACCTTAGAACAGTAGCACATCATGCAATTTTTTGCATTTTATTTTGTAGTGGAAAATTATATATCTTTGTATTTTTCTTCTAGTGATGGTTTGGTTTGTGCATTCAGATTTATTTTCTCTTCTTCCTTTTAAATAAAGTCTTACACGAAATCTCACCAGGGTAAAGATAGGGTATGCAAAATAATTTCTCAGAGAAAAAGGTGTATGTGCATACTGGACAAAAGAGAATTAGTTGTCTAAGGAATTGGAACACATTTGAATAATAAACATGGGATGCTTGGGCATTGATATAAGGTTCGTTCTCTCCACTCCCACTTGCTTCCTTTGACTTCCCTGGGGTAATGCCATGACTCTAGCAAGGCAGAAGCTAAGACAGTCTGTTTGTGATAGACTGGATAGTTTTGTTTTTAAGAACCGTTCCAGAATCTGAATATGGCTATAAGGTGAAAGATGGCAAATTAGTTTGTAAAATATCTCCAATATATTGTTTGCATATGTATGAGATGATGTAAAAAGAACAGAAGTCTATGTAGCCTAATAAAGCATTTTGATATAAGTGCATAAGATGAGGTCTACTCCAGAACAAAAACGTTTTTGCCCATTACTAGTTCACTTCTTGCCTCGTGGATTCAGGATTGCTTGAGTACAGACCTTAAGAAAAAAACTGATATAAACTTATGACCAGATCCTTCATCTCTTGCTCATTTAAGCAGTCTTACATCAAACATCAGTCTTACTGCACTCGGGAGAAATAATGAAAGAGCTTTTTGCAGGAACAGGTCTATCTGCTAAGCGAGATGTTGTTGTACAGAAATTGTTTTTTCTTTTGCAATACAAGTGCAATTCATCCCGTGTAATATGATGTGCAATAACTGGTAAAATATAGTGGGCTGAAAATATGCACAAAAAATGGAGAAAGTTGGTTTAAAGTAACCGGTAGATATTAGCTAACCTAATGCTCTGCTTGAGAGGAGTTAGAGTACTCGTGGATCATTGCTCGCAGGTAATTTTCTAACATTCTTAAACACCTCCTGTAACTAGGATGCTAAAACCAGTTTGCTCATTTCTGTGTAAGTGTAATTTAATGTTTGTTGCACAATAAGTAATAGATCTGCAAATTAAGCCCATTACGCCATCATCCTCACCTTAACAGTACTTTGTTTATCTAAAGATGGCTTTTGCATGACCTTCCATCACACCTTTAGCAAACAAAGCAAATCCTTTCAGCCATTCCCCTAAACAACCCATTTTCATTGATTTCTTGTGGATTCTTTCCACTGTCTCTACATTTTTCCTCAAATGTTGTGTCCAAAACTGGACACAGATTTCCACCTGTGACCTCCCAGTGCTGAATAGATTTGAATAATCACCTCCACTGCCTTGCTTCTGGCAGTCTGGCTAATCCTTCCCCAAATGACATTTTTTTTCTTGGCTTCTATTCAGTTTGTGGTCTGCTACAGTCATCCATTTATTTTTCTTCAGTGCAGCATCTTGCATCATTGTTTATTGAATTATCTTATGGATTTCAACTCATTTCTTCAATGTATCAAGATGATTTTTAATTCTAGTCACATCCTCCAAGGTACTTGCAACCCCTCCTGTTGGTGTTTCCTTCAGTGAGTATTTTCTGAACGTATTTGTAAGGATACCATGCAGTGGCAGAGGCAGCACAGATTGCAGTGATGATAGCGTTTTGATTGACGTTTTTTCAGCCAGCTGAGGACCCACATAACACCAATTTCAGTGAGACAGCATTTCCCCCGTTTGTCAGGGTGTATCACAGAACATTCTTCAGTTAGAGCACGCTCACTTGATTAAATGAGAAATTTGTGTCAGCTTAATTTAAAACCTGCGGTAGAAAGTTAAGCAGCAGCATCCAGGCTCCACAACTCTTCAGCCATTGTTGGGAGTTCCCTGATTCTCGTAGTGTTTTTTTTCTTTTAAGCTGGCAATCAAGGAAACTTAGAAGCCTAGAGTACTATGTTTGATTTTGGAAAAGAAAAAAAAAAAAAAGCAATAAGGTTTTCAAATGAACTGGAATGGATTTTTGTTAAGATGGGAAATGTAGGAATCTTTTAATTCCAAGAGTGAATTAAGTAATTTTAAAGAAATGCAGAATCCCCCTGAGATGGGAATTCCAGCTCTTTACCACTGGATTAATCAGTATTAAATGAGAACAAAACTTACAAAAAATTCAGTTTAACGAAATCTGCTAGTCTAGTGAAGGAGCAAGTACTCTCATCGAAAGGAAAAGTTCTTCAGATCCTCCGTTAAGGCTCAGCCTTCCACATCAGGTTCTGGCTTGTAGGTGTCTGAGCTGTTCTTTTTTCATTTTGAAAAAGAATTATGTTTATTTGTTCTCTTCCCCCTTCCCTGCTGCCCTCACATATCCATGCTGTATTTATCACTGACCTCTGAAGGAAGGTAGAAATAGGAGTTCAAGAGATGATGTAATGTGGTGGAAATGACAATGACATACCTCATTTATTGGGTTTGGAGGGGAATTATACTAGATGTGCAATTCCACAGTGGTCTGTTGGATCAGATAATGTAGGATAAATCTGGGGCTTGGAGGAATAATTTGGGCAGGAATTTAGGAAGTTCAAAGAGGAAAAGCAGTGTAAAAAAATTAGTGAAAATATGTCTGGGGCTTCATTTAGGTAAGAAGAATGAAAAAAACCTTATTTTTCCTAGTAGTGACACCACCATTAAGTACCCTTACTGCAACCTGTTTTGGTGAAATAATAAAAAAATGAGATAAGTGGACACCAAATACCAGGAAATGTAGAGGTTTTTACTCTTAGGGGAACAAGCTGTGTACCAATTTCACGGCTGCTTTGGAGATCGAATGCTGGATGAAACTTTCAGATCAAAATAATCTTTTGGCTAGCCTGATTTTTTTTTTT
>VZTO01023064.1:257695-293505 GCA_013400615.1 Syrrhaptes paradoxus | reverse complement strand
GACTCTTGTTTTGCAAACACGCTTCTTAACTTGACCATTTAAATTTGAGCCTTAATATTGTGGGAGCTTAGAGAAGCAAAAAGGAGCACAGGGACATCGGAGTGGAATTAATTATTTAGATACGTACATCAACACTTCCTTCTGCTCTGGGCAAGGGAAGAAAGATTTGAAGCCTTAATTCTGACCACCTTGCTTTGCTGAAATAGCACCTGAAAATGTCTGCAAGCTGCTATCTTGGACGTAGCTGCTGTACTGATTTTTCATCTCCCTTGTGAAAGAGAGCCCTTTCTGCATGAGCCGGCGATGCGGTGCAGTTGCATCTGCCCATAACCTTTCCCTGAACCCCAGCCCTCGGCAGCAGGTTGCAGAGGCCCAGAGCGGCCAGGTGACATACAGAGCCATCTGCGCCACTATCCTGGTCATCTGGCCAGAGCTCTGACCTTTCTGAACATGATACAGCGAAATCTAACTCCTGAAAGCTGCTTGGAGGCAAAATCTGTTCTTCGCCGTCAGTTGCGCTGCTCAGTCGCTTAATTGTCCACTGCACTGATGGAGTAACCATTAGACTCGGGTCGTGAACCCCAGTTTGTCATTCACGTGCAATAATACACACTTGAACCACGCTGGTTTCTAAATTACAGCAACACAGACTTCTTCAATAAAAGAGATTTAAAGTACCTGGAACTTAGTCCCGCACTGATTTTCAGCAGCTGAGAAGAGATGGTTTTGTGTGGGGAGAAGCTGCGGTGATGGATGCACTCCCCGGGTTGCACTGTGTGCTGGATAGAAACTGACCCCACTGAACAAAACACTAAAAAATGTTCCAGCCTGACACTAAGGTCTGGTTTTCTTGCAGTCTGGCCACTGTCATTCGCCGTAGCTCTGCGGCAGATGCTGATCTGTGGGCACAGAGGTGATGGCGGGAGCGGCCTGGGGACGGAGTTTTGGAGAAGGGACACGCTTCTGCCGAAACACGTTTTCCTGTTTAGCTGTGAAAGGGAAACAAAGTTATTCCAGGATCTACTTCTGATCCCTAGTTTTAGAGCCGGTATTATAGAAACACAAGCTTATCTCACTGGGTTATACAAATCCCTTGTCATTTTGAAAAGCCTTTCATCTGACAATCATCGTTAACTTCATATATGTTAATTCATTAATTAGACGTGAGTGAGGTCAAGGCTACTGTCCCCATCACGTAGACAGTCAATCTGAACTGTAGAGAGGTACAAACCTACAAACCACCCTGGGCTCCTCTTGAGCATACTCTGTCCCTCTGTTCTTCCCCAGGGCTGCAAATGCCACCCAGGTGGCCATCTGGTTTTTAAAAGGTTCAGGGGTAGCTCCTTGGCCACAGCGAGGAGAATCGTGTCCCCACTAAAGTTGATGTGAGCTTTCCTCTTGTCTGTACGTGCTTGCGGGAGACCTGGGTGAGCAGTGTTTCCTTATTGCCCTCATGTAGGTACAGACTTTATTGCTATGAGTGTCACAGTCTGCACAGAGCCACGGCTGCATTTATTTGTCCTTAAGTTCAGTCTCATGCTTCATGGCACTGGAGTTCCTCCTTCTCTGCAAACATTTAGGGAAAAGGAGTGATATTCCTAGGAACTATTGGAACTTTATAAATTCTTCCCTGTGCAGGAAGCTTACCATGACAAACAGAACTGCAGTTAAAATAAATAGCAATAAAAATATAGGGAAAGAAGGATTATTTTGCGCAACAGAAAAGTCTTAAGAATGACTTTATGAAGAGGTCAAAGAAATAATTTCATGTTGGAGTAATAGAAAAAAATTACTATGAGAGGAAAAGAAAAATCTATTTCTAGTGAATAAAAAAGTTCTCATGAAATGAGAATAACTAAATTTCAGCAACTTCCAAGGCACCTTAAAATCAGACCAAACAGTTCTGAAGGTGCCTCATTCCTCCTTTTCTGCTATCCCAGGGAGAGATCCCATCTCTGGCATTAGCTGTGATGAGCAATGGAAACATTTTAAAATGTATGTCTTAAATGTAAGTTATTTTGAAGGTGCTCATGAAGTCTTCCTTTTTACCATGCCTTTGTCAAATTCTTCTGTGTGTGTATGCATGAATATATATATATAAACCATATATACATGTGGTTTCTCAGAGAATGCAAAGCAGACTGAGCCTTCAAATTAATGAATTATATAGGAGTGAAAACTCATCTATAATTTGCGATCCCCGTGAATTGATCAATTATTAAAAAACACTCAGATTTCTTCTATTTTAATCTGGAACTTGTACCACTAATCTGGTATTTCCTTTGAAAAATATATTTCTAAGAGGTATTGTTGTACTGCTACCAAAATCTAAGCAAAGCAGAAGTGAGCTTTGACACTGTCGGCGTGAGTTAGCTGACCAGGAGTTGTCCTGTTGTGATACCCTTCTGTAAGGTCTGCACTTTGTAAGGACAACAGATCATACAAACCCACAAGCCTGCATTTAACTTCACAGGCTGTTGCTTTGCAGCATTGGACACTGACTGGCAAAGTATTGTACAGCCAGAGAAATATGAGATTTTTGAGGTCATCTTCAGAGATCTTTTGCGTCTCCTTCAGATGATACTTTTTCCAACCATTTTTTCGATACATATATAGCTACATCAGATTTCTATATGTACATCAATTCTAGATTTTTTCCTGAGCATTTCTTCAGTTTCCTGATTGTTCTATGAATCTAATCTGTTAATCACATTACTCTCTGTGGTCATGGGGAATTAAAATTTGTTTCATTGGTCTTTCTGAATGGGATGGTTTTGAACTCCCTCAACAAGATTCTTTTTTTTTTTTTTTTCCCCAAAAAACCCACCTTAAGAACAATCTCAAATATGGAGCATATCTTCCAAAACAGTGCTAAATCACTGACAATTTGTTTTATAAATGGAATTGACTAAGATCNAGGCTGCTATTAAGTCTCCTCGGAGCCTTCTCTTCTCCAGGCTGAACAACCCCGACTCTCTCAGCCTGTCCTCATAGGGGAGGTGGGACAGTTTTCATTGTGAAGTGTCAGGACACCGTGGTAGTAAGTCGCTCCCTGGTAACCCAGAGTAACCCAATATCTTGCATCTTTGCTTTGTACTGCAGAAAATTCAACTAAATTCAGCAAGGAATATACCTGAGAATAAAGTCTAGGTACTCTCACATTATTAAGACAAAAGATGAAGGTGATAGAAAGGGGGTGGAGAAACAAAAGTAGGTTCAGCAAAGAAACTCCACAAAACACAACCCTGACAAAAATTTAAATTTGTCTTCACATCAAAGCAGTAACAGAGTTTAGAATGTTTTGTTTTGCTATGAAATCAGGTAAATGGATTGATTTCTCTCCATGTGTTTTTGGCAGTGCTTGAGGAACAGCATGAGATTGATTATATTTCATCTATGTGCTCTAAAAGGCATTGCCTTGCTTCTACGTATTCATCAATACAGCACAAATAATGCAGGAGCCTCATCATCTCCATGTGAAATGTAGTTAGAAAACAAGACAACATGCTAGAACAAATAACCAAATCTACATTGCGAGATTCATGCAAGAGTGATTTATTTGTAGTCTTTCTACAAATAATTCTTTAAAATACTTAACTACTTAAACTTTTGACCTTGGGCATTTTATTCACTGTATAGAGGTCTGTATCAGCCCAGAAGATTATTTTTTTTGTTCAACAGCCTCTCTGGAAGTTGCTCAATTTGGTTTCTGTGTCAGGCATCTCTTGGTAAAATCATTGCCCTTCTTTGTGCAAATTAAGCTGTGACTCACGGAGACAGAGTTTCCAACGTGATAGGGCTGTGCCCAGGCTGGGGAATTCACAGAGAGGGTTAAAAAAACAGAATCAAATGCTGGCTGTGAGTTAAAGAGAACAGGGGATAAGAGCTTAGGCTTAACCTATAGGGGGACCTAAGGAATAAAGCAAACCAGAGTCCAGTGTGGGGAAGAAAGGAGAAAAAGCAAAAAGGCT
Organism: Syrrhaptes paradoxus; assembly: GCA_013400615.1. Taxonomy (NCBI): domain Eukaryota; kingdom Metazoa; phylum Chordata; class Aves; order Pterocliformes; family Pteroclidae; genus Syrrhaptes; species Syrrhaptes paradoxus. The sequence continues at coordinate 289,534 of VZTO01023064.1, read as the reverse complement.
AAAAGAGATCAGGTCTAATGAGCCTTTCGAGGAAAATGGGAGACTGGAGCCTCAGAACGAAAGAGTGGCCCAGCAAAGCAAGGATGAAATGGATCAGCCACAATGTCACCAAATTGATCCAGAGTTCAAAAACCATCAAATCACCGTATACAATAAAATAAATTAAAAAAAAAAAGTTCAAACAGTGTCAGGCTCCTTAAAGCTCGCTTGCTGACATCAAACATAGTAAGAAAAAGACCTGTTTGTAACATAATGTGACTCTTTTCTAAACAGAGCCTTTGAAATGTATGTGCTGCTCTGTCATTTTCTGTTGTACGGTTCTCATATTGTATACTTATAGGTCTGTCAGAATTTTTAGACTATATGAAAAAGAGAAATAATCATGGAAGAATTAGAGAGATATATTTAGGCTAGAGGGTTTTTCTCCTGCTGTGTTAAGGAGCCGTGCTACTGTCTAGACTGATGGCTTGAGAAATGAGCTGGAGAGGGCAACGGAGGGAAATTCTGGAGTGCAAATTAAACCAAACAAGTTCTGTGTGTAAAACCACTGTAAATAGCTGTAACAAATGCATGCTAAAAGAGCAGAAGGTATTAATTCCTATCAAGAGCATTTCTAATGTACCTATTACTCTAATGTGTAAGTGACAAACAAGACAAAGAAAATACCCCGTGTGTCAAAGCCCATATAACTCTTCATGACGTAAAGAGGTGGTGCTACCCATATTTAGCAGGTTTTATTTAGCCACCTACACACCTCTGACTTAGTAGACTTATTTTTGATAAGTGGTGCTTAAAAGTGTTGGTATGAAGCATAAGTAGCTAATGCAAATATGTTACCGACCCCTACCAGAGCTAGCAATTATGTAAATTTTCAAAGCCTTCATCTTTTATAATTAGATGTGGCTGGCTTAGAGTGAAGGACTTCCATTGCTGGCCAGCTCAGTCCTTATTCTGGTTTTTCAGTAGAAATTATATATTTGAAATCAGAGGAATGTTATATTCTTTAAAGTGATTTAAGGTATAGCTTGGAATATTTGAAAGACCTTTAGTAATTAATTTCTTGTTTGCCATGCTTCAAAGATGAATAACGGTGTGGAAACACTTGGTGAATAACATCTTGTAACTGATTATAATTAAGTGTACTTTCAGTTCCTCCTAAGTGTATGAAATGCTAATTATTTTTAACAAAATCCAAAATGCAAGTTTGCTTAGCTTGGATAAAGGAGAAAAGCACAGGTTCACGTACAAGGCTAGAGATCTGCCCATATACAAATCCCAACAAACTTCCCTATTAAAAAAATGATTCCCCTCTAGGTTAATTATTGCTGGACAGCTTCAGGCGCCGATTCCAAACCCACCGAAGCAAACAGAGGGATTACAATGATTTCAGTTTGGTTTGGATCAGTCTTGAAAAGGTTCCTCTGGCACAGGAGACAGAGTGCTGCGTGTGTCACCCTACTATATACATCTCACTCTCATACAAGTGATATATTTTTCTCAAAACTTTGTGGCTAAGGATAGTGCTAGGGTACATGTGTGTCCTTGTGTACATGTGTCTTTGAATATTCATGATATACTGCAAGAAACGGAGGCTCCTGTGCATCTGATGTTTTTTTCCTGGTGGCGTTAAAGTAGCTTGAAATTGGTATTGGTGCCAGCCCCAGTACAGGGACTGTCTGCACCTGCATGTCACCTATCACTCACCGAAATATTGGCAACANGTTCACGTACAAGGCTAGAGATCTGCCCATATACAAATCCCAACAAACTTCCCTATTAAAAAAATGATTCCCCTCTAGGTTAATTATTGCTGGACAGCTTCAGGCGCCGATTCCAAACCCACCGAAGCAAACAGAGGGATTACAATGATTTCAGTTTGGTTTGGATCAGTCTTGAAAAGGTTCCTCTGGCACAGGAGACAGAGTGCTGCGTGTGTCACCCTACTATATACATCTCACTCTCATACAAGTGATATATTTTTCTCAAAACTTTGTGGCTAAGGATAGTGCTAGGGTACATGTGTGTCCTTGTGTACATGTGTCTTTGAATATTCATGATATACTGCAAGAAATGGAGGCTCCTGTGCATCTGATGCTTTTTTCCTGGTGGCATTAAAGTAGCTTGAGATCAGTATTGGTACCAGCCCCAGCACAGGGACTGGCTGCACCTGCATGTCACCTGTCACTCACCAAACTATTGGCAACCCTATAGTGTGGGAGCACTCAGCTCCCTCCGGTTGTACCCAAACTTGGGGCCAGAGGACCAGCACCTGCCTGTCCTGGGCTGGGAGCTGCCCTCAGCCCCTCTGGTCGGCTGCTCACCCGTGGGGTTAGGATGTATTTCAGGAGGCCAGAGTAATTCCTCGGAATTGGGCACTCCAATGACAGGGACAGATGGGGAAAAAAAACCCTCTGTGATATTTCCACTGCTTTGCCCTTTTATCTCGTCATTATGGCCTCTGCAGAGTGTGAAATCTTGCCATTCAGGCTCAGTGGTGATTTACTCCCGTTTTGTACGGGTTTAAATAGCTCCCGCAGGTGCGAGACAGTGAAGAATCGGGGCACTGGGATGCACTGGCCACAAGGGTGTACTTACTGCCTCGCACGGCGATGGAATTGTGAAGAACACCATAATGACTCTTCACTTCCAATCCCAGCCACACTTCAGTGTGTACATACACGAACCAGCTTTAGAGGAGGATAGCAAAGAGCCTGGAACACTGAGCAATAATTCAGGAAACTTCTCTAGGTTAATATGCTGAAACTTGCTGGATACATCCTCACAAGAAGAAAACCCTTACTAGAAAACCGAGGTGAAATGCAGGGTGGATGTGGTGTAAAGCTGTTCACCGCAGACACTACAATTAAGGTGAGCTGGTACGTGCTTGTAGTAAAGTGTGAAAGTGTTGGCTCTGAACAGGGGCCCAGGTGCACACTCTCCCTGAGAACTGCCGATGGAAATAAACTGGAGGGAAAAATTAAAATAAGGCTGAACACCCATCTTTTCTCCCAGCATTCAGGAAGGATTCAATCTATTAAATCCTGAGGGTGGTTATGACCTGGATAGTTTTTGTTATATTTCAAGACACCAGGCTTCTTTTAACTGTATTATTTGACTCTGATTTTCTATACCAAAGCCAGCTCTGTCTGAGCAGGTACCTTCTCTGGTTTACACTACCCTAACTACAGGTGAGGTAGTCTAAGGACTCATTTATTCCATTGACGCATGTATGGCACTTGTCCTTACAGTAAAGGGAGGACTTGAGTTTCCTGCACTATCAATCTAACACCCTACATGAACTGCAAATGTGATTAAAAAAAAGCAATGTAACAAAATTAGAGGTGAGCCACAACTACTTGCTCAAAAGGGGAAAAAATAGGATTAATAAGTGATGCGGTGAGAGAGGTGAAGCATGCTTGCAGGGACTAGAAGTAGCAAATGTTATAGGTGGTACTATATACTACAAATGAACATCAAAAGCCTTGGAGGCTGGGTTAAGGAGCTTATTAGAAGTTACCTCAGCCTATTTGATTTAGAATTCATGCTGTTAATTTCCAAAGATTGGATTTCCTTGTGAGATCTTTAGTAGTTTCTCATCTGGGTCAGATTAAATGACAAGAAGAGCTCTTCTGGCACTACAGTGTTTCTTCTTGCTAGCCTGGTTAAAACTAGGAAGTATGCACATATTAGAAACATATTGAAATTAAATATTCAATAAAGCCAGATTCTTTTTTTCATGCTTTAGAACAGTGCTGCATACAGTATAATCACCTCAAGTACACAAAGAAAATCCGGACACACTCTTTAGTCTTTCCACTGGTTCCTAAATGGGTCAGGCAGAGGATCCTTTTCATGGAAATCTCCATGCCTTAAAAAGTGTGTCGCCAAAATTAGGTACCTAAATTCATAATACCTGAATAAGGTCCCTGGGGTTTATATATATTTGTGTGTATATATATTTATTTTATTTTTTTTTTTAGTATCAAAGTACTCAGAATGCTCACATTAAATGATCAACACCTTTGAAAACAAACAAATTAGATAACTGGCTTTTAAATACACAAAATTTCAAGTGATTGGCAGGTGTGTGCATTGATCTTTTTCCTGCTGTGCATTTTTGTCATAGAAAAGACACATATTTCTTGTTGTCACCTGTATTAACTAGTGGTGAGCTCTGAAGTCTTGCCATCTAAACAGCCTCAAAGGGCAATAGTAAGCATTCAGCTGACCAGTGACACATTGAAAGAAACATTTCAAATTTGGGCTTGTGATGTCACCAGGCTAATTTAAGCTAAAAGAATACTCATGTTAGCATTTAAAGTAAAAAAAAAAAAATTCAGGAACTCTCGAACTTGACCTTGACGCTTCCAGGGCAGTGGCGGCTGAGATGCACTCTGCAGCAATTAGTTGGTATTGACTACCGAAGGGATGGAGGTATATTTTTTTCCCCCCAAGGCAGAGAAATGGGGCTGCAGCACAGCCACCCGCCCCTCGCCAGTGGGGATGTGTCCAGTCTCGACACAAGATGGCACCAGGGACCAGCCTCTCGCAGAAACCTCCCAAACCTTGAGCCTCATGGCCGGAAATGCGCACAGGTGTTACAAATCTGTTGTTTTCTTTGAGTTACCAAAAATAGTTAGTGAGACATATTTTCAGACAAACAGGATTTCTGTCTCAGCAATATTGCTGGCTGATGGAAAGGGTTCCCTGTGTCGCAGCACGGCACTCTCTGCCTCGCAGCCTCTCTGAGAGTCAATGTGAATGTCTTGTCTTCAGCTCTAAAACGCAAATCATTAAGACATCATTACCTTTCATTAATTCTCAGGGACTTCCTAGCAAGAGAAACATAATTTATCTTTTTGTGCCTAAAACTGAAGTTAGGATGCCTAATTGTCAATGCAGGGATTGCAGCTAAACATCTGGGGTGTCTGGAAGGGTATTCTGCTTAAAGGTGTTCTGGAATGAAATGATTGTAATGCTGACAAATGTGAGAATAGACAACAGTATACAATAAGAACTTCCTATAAAAATATTTTCCCTTTCTGTAACCGGTCTTTCAGAAATTAAATGAATTTAAGATGGTAATTTGGATGTTCTAGGATGAAAGGTACACGTGTTTTTTTTAGAAGCTCTATTTGTAATTATTCCTCTCTGCGGAAAAAAAAAGCATCCACTGGGAAAAAAAAATTAACATGGTTCAACTTCTTACCTGCTAAAAGTCATTTCAGAAACGGTACTAAAAATCCATAGTTTCCCTAATTCATTTGTTCCGTGTGAATAACTGTTGGAGTTGCCACAGTGACAAGTGAATGTGAATGAGAAAGAAAGCAGTTTAGAAATTATCGCTTTGTTAGTAGTTGGATTGCAGGCTGGGGGTGTTTGGGCATCCCCGTTCAGCTCGCTGGCAGCATAACCTCTCTGAGCCAGGCTGCATCCCCGGCGGGGAGCGTGCTGCGGGGCTATGCACCCTACAGCAGCCGCAGAATTCAGTACCAATGACTGGCAACACTATTGCTCAATTGGTCTCATACAGTACATCAAGCTAGAAGATATTTCACACGTAGATCTTCCAGAGATACTTGCCTTGGCAAATTCACTTTAGGACAAGGCAGCATAGATCTCTTTCTAACTGAAATGCATTATCTCTTAGCATCCTAGTTTTGTGGCTAAAAGCAACGGGTCAAATTCTAAAAAAGCATCCACTGGGAAGGGTAGAAGGCAGTGCATTTGGCCAGATAAGACTGTGAGAAGCATTGAGCCCCATCTCACAGTCAGTGTTTACAATAATCTGCAGACGTGGACCATGCAAGAAGGACTATCACCCTACTAGCAGCTTGTCATGAATTGTCATTTGACATGATAACGTAATTGTGCACATGTACCATCATGAGGCGGCCTGAAGCCAGAGCCTGAAGCAGCCAGATGAGCTGCTAAAGGGAGGTGAAGTCTTCCAAGTCCAATCAGGTGGAAACAAGATACACATCTCACTCCCCTAGTCTGTAAACATGCTACAGCTTCTCGAGGTGCCCTTCAGGGGTCAACACTTGAGATGAATAAAACCTTGGCTGTTCTGTCCTGAGTGTCACACTTCTGGGAGATTACAGGTTGCCACAATCTGAGCATCCACAAGGCAAATGAATAAGCCCAAGGCACTCATGCAGTTCAGCTCTGATTCCAAAGATGTCCCGTGGCAGTGACACAGAGCTGGGTTGGTGCAGTGACCCTTCATTGGGACCAGGCTCCTCTGTGCCTCAGTGTGCAGGCATACAGACCACTCTAGGTTCTCACTGTAGCTCTTTATTTCAATATCTTTGATATCTTTTTTTTATTTATGCTCAAAATTCAGAGAGGTTGTGACAGTAGATTGGGAAAACAACACAATTTTTTAGCTGAAAAAGGTATGAGGGCTGATCCTCCCAATTTTCTGAGAGGGTATGGAAAGTACTTCTAGGACATTCTTTTCCAGGAAAAAGTCAGGAACAATTTCTCGGCCCCACTACTTACCTTCCCACTCAGATGTTATGACTTTGCCATAAAACTTTACAGCTCTGGGCGCGATCGGCTATGGTAGACTCAAGCATGTGTCCTGCCACCTGCTGACCACCATTTTTCATCCTGTCTGTCCTTGCTCCCATTACCACTGTATTTGCCCCATTTTCTAGGGCTGAAAGCGGATTCCTCTCTGTGACTGTCTCCTCTGATCTGTGTGACTATGGGAAACGACACAAATGCTCTGTGCCATGGTCTGAGGTCCAGCTGGGCAAGTTCTGAGCTGTGCCCATCCTTGTCTGTGTGCTTGGCTTTACTTGTAGGTAAGCCTGTCAGTGTCACTGGTGTGCACTGAAACTAGTCCTACGTGTAGCATTTTTCTTGTTTTTGGACTTTTTGGTTCCAGGCAAGAGCTGTCCAGTATTGGTTGCTTTTTTTTTTAAGAAAAAGGAGACTACAGAGAGTTGAGATGAGCACATAGAGACAGCCAGCAGGAAGGCTACAGCTGAGAGAAAGCTGTGCCAGAATATCATGAAAATAGAGAAAGGGATGACTTACGATAGAAAAAGAAGAAAAAGAATGTAGAAATTACCAGTTGAGAATACCAAAGGAGATCCATTTAAAGTAGGGAGCCAGGTCTATTTAAACTGTAATAACATGAATCTTGTGTGTTCACCAAATGACAACCAAGTATGGTCCAGAGCGCCTCATTTACCCATTTCCTTACTTTTACCGGTCTGGCCTAATGCTCTTTTTGAATTTTGTCTCTGGTAAACACACTGCTCTGGACTCACGGAATAGTAGTGCACATATTGTTTGTTTGCCCATTAGCCTTGACAGTCTTTACCAATGTGATCTCGTGTTCAGGTAGAAGCTAAAAATGGACTGTACCATATTGATATTGCTATAAGCTCTAATATTACACCTCAGATCCACAATAAATTGGATACATATAGGTGCCAGTGAAGGGATAGAATTATGCCAAATTTCACTTGTGTTTTTTCCTGAGTGGGGGCTTAAGTCCGTTCTCAAGCCTGAAGCAGACTGCGTAACTCAACCAAGCTGAGGGATCTACAGGCTGGCTGAGTCAGTATCCAAAGAAGGGATGGCGGGTTTGTGTCACGTGTGTTTTACACAATCGATTGAGCTCTGAGGGTTTGATTAATCTCTTTGACTTATAAACTGGACACATGAGAAAGTCACATGAGTTAGAGATAAATGCCACTACTCCCCCAAGACAGCATGCAGCAGCCCTGTCTAGGTGAAAAACTGTCCCAAAGGAGGTCAGAGTCCCTCGAAAAGCCCTTCGGAATACCTAAAAATACAATGCCTAAGAACACTCTTTTTGCACTAAAAAAAAATAGAGAATGACTTCTAGGTATAAGTACTCTGTACCTAGAAGAAAATTGCAATCCTTATGCTGCAATTGGTGTGTTTCCGTGCCTACGGCTGCGAGGAGACACATCTGACCGTGATAGGACTTATTCATATCCTATCTGTTTGAATGGTTTTTTCACCTTCAACTTTGCTCCCCACATTTCCTGACCACAGCATTTGGTCAGAGATTTATAGATAAATTAACACTGCTGACAGTCATTCCGCTGCCAGCCTTGCTGTCGTTATGTGGCAGCAACTTGTCAAGAGTTCAGGAGCAGGAACAACAACATGGTGAGACAAAGGGAAAAATAAAGCCAATTAGTGTCACCCCACTTCGAATTGACCAGGGTTTCCTCTTGGTCTTGCCCCTCATTGACCGGGTGAAGAAGCCCGGATGAGACACAGAGCTGGAACGGACCCATGCTGAATCCTCCCAGAATATGGATGTTCCTTACAATATCTTCTTTGTCCAGATTCAGAAAGCAATTATCTCAAAATTAACTTTAGCCACCCAAAGCAGGTCATCTCTTTCTTTTGGTGTTTACCCAGTTAGTCTGATTGCAGCTGGTTACTTTAACCATCCAGCCCCCATTAACCAACCCATTTTACACGCACCGGGTATGATCTTAGCCCCTCTAGGTTGAGAAAAGAAGACATAAAATGTTTTTAATCTTCACTGAACTGAGAAGAAAGCTTGAGTTCAGCTCCTAACATCTCCTCCTTTCACCGCACCAGAACAATTCCTGAAAAGTTTGAGTTATTTCATGTAACTTAGAAATGTGAATGTGTTACGAGTCAGCTTTGGATATGGCCTCGATTCCAAAAGGTGTTATCATCAAATCAAAATTATTCACACATGTCAAGTTAACATTTTATTTTTATTCCTTACTCAATTTTTGGCAAGCTTACAGGAGCTGTCAGTGTTTCAGTATTTTGAGAAGAATATTTTAATAAAACAGTGATGTGCTGAAAGGGGTTCACAAGAACTCACTAGAGGCCCTTGTTAAAATTCTGCCACCCTTCAAAAAATTATTCTCTTGCCTCTCAAGGAGTTCACCCCCTCTCTGGATACTGCTAAATCATTTCTGCCGGGGATGAGTTTCATCCCTTGGGGCTCATAAAGATACTTCTGAAGAGCAAATTGTTTGCCTTTGAAATAGACCAGATTGCATGAAATAGCAGACACTTTAAAAATAAATTCCTGGGGTAGCAACACTTCCCCGCTCCCCCCGCCCAAGCATCCGATCAGATCTCCACCATTCGTACTTCTCATTGTGTTATACTATCAAGTACTCAATCTATTTCTCAGGAACAAAGTATAAACAGTTCCAGCAAGTGCACTTAATATAACTTTTTTGCCAAGTGGCATTGCCTCCCTGCTAGGCTGTGGTTATAGGAAACCATTTATATTTAAAGGTAAAAAGCCAAAAAAAGTCAGGTTCTCCCTGTGAGCACACAGGGTGTGAGTTTATTTCAGTTTAAAAGAGGAAATTTTTGTAGGACTCTGGTGTTAAAGTATTTTAACATATGAGTGTAATAAAATACAAAACATATTAGGTGCAATGAAAAAAATTAGTACTTGAAATAAAAGTGGGAATTTTGGTAATCTTGCCCAGACTGGTTAATCCTTTATTTCTATTACTTATTTTGATGTGTTTGAAGGTCATAATCTTATTTTGATGTTTTTGAAGGCTTGGATGTCTGTGTGGACCTAGATGAGGTTAGCTGATGTGCTCGTAGCCAGATACGCCAGACTTTCTTTTCTAAATGCTGAAATATAGACAAATGGATTTGATTAAAACAGACGGATCTTAATATAATAGCTAACAAGTATAGCAGCTATTCCACTGTTGTATTGTTTGCCTTCATATCTAAAAGATTAATTAAAATCCCTCTTTTGTTTTTTCTTTTTTTGGAAGTGATGTGAAAATGAGCTAGCTATTGACCTAAAGAGCTAAAATTCTGTTTGGTGCAATCTTAATCCTGAGCAATATTTCTGTTCCCCAGCTACTCGTATTCACTGGTTCGCTGATGTTTGTTGTGCTTCTAGGGCCAATGTAGGAAAATAGCACCAGTGTGCACTAATGAGCATTGTGTGATCTCTTGTCACCATAAGAAAAAAATGAATCGACCAAGCAACACGTTATTAGGGACTATTACTTAAAACCTTCCTCAAGAAAGTGCTGGTTGCCTCTGAAGCCATTATGTCATTAGAGTTTTACTGGTTTCTTTGCATAGAGCAAGGCATGACTATCGACATGTAGCATCATTTGGCATCAAGAAGTCTATGCTCCTGCTACTCAACCACTGAAAGACTTTGGAGAAGTTACTCAGTCTCCTTATACCTTGATTTCTCTCTTCCTTAAATAGAATAAGGTATTTACCTTCTCTGTGAAGTGTTCTCACATGAGTTTTGTTGAAAAGTGTTACAGGAAAGACAGTACTAATAATATTCCAATGGGTTTGAAGGATGAAAAGTGACTGAATATCCAGGAAAATGAATGTGCTCCTTAGTTCACAGTCACAGTAGCTTTTGCTGACTGGCAGATAGGCAAAGCCTGGAATTGCTGCCTTATTCTACAGATTTGAAATGTGTAACTTCTCCCTTAGAAGAGTTAGAGTTGAAGGCAAATGTATAATATATAAACACATACCAGAAGATGCAGCTCCGTATGCAGTTTAGAGTAAGAGGAAAAAACTTTTCCGAAGGAAAGTAATTGAATGTGCTGATACCCATAAACCCATGGGTCATGTAATTCTGTGGACCAGAACATTAAAAGATAATCTCTGGGGGTTTTATACAAACCTTTTTGGTTTTGTTGTTGTTAAGATCATACTCAAAGCCTGTATCTAGCACTTCTTGTATATCCAAGTCTGCAGTCGTATCCAAAGCAGGATTTGGGCGTGTGTGCACTGCTTTGCTGAATTAAAAAAAAAAAAAAAGACATTTTTGTTATCTATTGTGATGTTTATTCGATGTGTGATTGCTGCAAAAAATTTTCTCAAGTACTACTTGTGATCTTCTATTAATTAAGAGTTGCAATGATTTCTTTATGGTAGCAGTAGAACTTGAAGGGTGAATATTCTTAGTACAACCCCCAAGCAGACACCTAAAATCCTAGAAAAACCCTGAAGTGCCTATTTTTTTGAATTTAAGTAGGTGGAAATATTTGCAATGGTGTAATAGTCTCACACAGAGCTTACCACTGAAAACCAGGGCAGCATGTCACCCTGGTGAGCAAGCCATCCTTTGTCAGAGGAAGTATAAAAGCAGGAGTTGGGAAGAGGAGAATGAGGCAGGCCCAGTATGAGAATCAAGGCCAGTCCTGATGGAGGAGGTCTAAACATCAATTTGAACAGTGTATGTAGTCACTCAAGCCAGAATAAACTGCTGAGAAAAAGAACTGCCTGTGCTGAGGATCTCTGTGGACCATTCAGCTGGGTGGCAGTTAGAGATAGAGAGATCCTTTTTTTTGTTGTTTTGACAATACTTGTATTAAATCAGTTTTATCCTGACTTTGCATTCTTCCTAGGACATGCTAAACAGAATTGGTAAGCGTTAAATCTGTCCTCTGTGCCAGCAGAGGTTTTAAGGAAAATGGAAAGGTATCGTTCGTTTGGATTGCTTTGGAATCTATTGTGCAAAATTCCTAAAATACAAAAAAAAAAGAATATAAAAAATGGCAACACAGAAAATCAGTAATTAAACATTGAGAATTTCATGGACCAACTGTCTGGGGTGAAGCATTTATTTTGAAAGAACAGTTTTTTGTCAATACTAGCTGATTCAAAGTGTGTATTTCTTCAAAATATGGCTGTGTGTGCATTGAATTCTGCATTTAAAATCCTTTGCAAAAATATTGGGATGGGTTACAGCTGGTAAAAAATACACTGCTGAGTGCAGAGGGGCTGTGATTTATGTTGGTGTTTAATGTAAGTGCTATAGGATACACATTACAATGCTAGATGTACATTATTGTTACACTGATGAGGCAGGAACATACATTTGCCAAATTTTCAGCAGATGGAAAGACAGAGTATATTACCAGGACTCTAATAACTAATTTAGAGACAGGTTGGTTCCTTTCATACTACATATCCCATTGCAGCCTAGGCACAGTCCCAGTCTTTATACCGATATGAGAGTTGTTACATGTATTCCATTCCTGTTTAGATGATGGGTTCATGAAGCATCGTTTTATACTAGCAAATTGAGGGAATTCTTTTTGGTAAAAAAAAAAAAAAGAGAGTTACATGAATAGATTTGTCTTTATATTTTAATTGTCACTGTCCTGCAGAAGGCTCTGTTGTTAGCATCCCCTACCACAGTGCCTCGACGCCTCGGTGAGAGACTGACTTCAGTTTGACTCTGGAGTTGGAGTGGTTTAGGTGTGAAGTAGCCATAGGAAATCCACTCTTATATAACAATTTGTATTGCCAAAAAAAGGAAGTGACTCCAGCAGTCTCCAGAAGAGGCCGGTAAAATAGTTCTTTCTTGAAGCAGAGAAAGAAAGTGTCAAATCACAACGAATTGTTTGCAAATTATGGCCAATCCAAGATTGCATAATGGAGTAATTTCAATATGAACAATCACTGCATGATTGGGAAGGGATATAGGAATCTCAGACTGTTAAGGCTTTAACTACAGGACAAGCAGAACATGGGATAGTGCAAGGAGGAAAGACTGAGATGCTCCACTGCACTGAGTCACAGCTACAATACCTGTCTTACTCTGCTGCATGGGAAAGGTCCTTAGGCAGAGATCATGTTTTCTTATCTGTACTGTGTGATGCTTTACTCTCTTCTGCTTTCTTTCTGTGCCTTGAAATGCTTTCCTTTATGGGCTTAAAGAAACTGATCTCTTGTTACTGTACACTCTGTTTTAAAATCACTGCTGTTGTGAAACAGGCTGTTAATACTCAAAAAAAAATAATAAATCTTGCAGTGCTGTGGATTACATTACTATCCATGGCCCAACATTTTCCACTCATGCTTTATTCCAAGAAGAACCGAAGAGCCTGGCATTCCTGCCTCCACGCTTTGGCTGTGCTAACTGCAAGGGGGGCCAGGCTTGGGCTCAAGTGCAGAACTGCTGGTTGTGCTGCACCATTCCCAGACCAGCTATGGCCCACACTGATTTAACTTTCCAAGACTGTGTCTGAGCAAGTTTCGAGGGACTTCCTGTGTCACAAATCATTCCCAATAGGGAGCATGGGGAAGACTCCTCAGATTTGTTTCCCTGCTCTGTAGACTGTCCTCCAGCCAGACATCCTAGACAGAGACAAGGAAAGGTACAGCCATGAAGTTACCTTTCCATTAGCAACAGCTTGGTAGAGAAAACGTCTTTTAAACACTGACGATACATACTCTTGTACAGTCATAATTAAGTACAGCTGAAGAAATAATTTACTAATAGTCAGCAGGTAAAGAGATATTGCAAATGTGGCCACAAGTGACCAGGAGGCTCTGTTGATGGGAGTGCTTAGGAGTCAGGAACTGGAATCAGCATTATTCAATATATTCATTAGTGACCTTGAGGATAAAATTAATTCCATACTGATTAAAATTTTTAGACAACAGACCTGAGAGGAAGAGTAAATAGAGAAGACAGTAAATTAAAAATCCAAAGGGGTCTGAAATCTTTGAGCCACTGGGTGGGTCAGAGATCAAGTTTATGTATAGGAAAGCAAGGCAATACATCAGAAAAAGAATTTGAATTTCTTCATTGTTGTAAGCAGCTGTGAGTTTTGGTGGATTTTTGCACTACCGTTCTTTCATTTTTTTGTCACAAGACGGTTCTTGAGTTCTCTCCAATTGCACATACATATCAACAAAACGGCACGGTGGACTGGCGTCATCAAAAGGTCTGAGCAGCCTAGATACCTTTGTTCTTTATCGACTTTTAGTTCCAGACCCATCCCATCTAACTCCAAGAACTTTACTGAAGTACCTAGATGAGACGTACAGTTATCAAAGTTAGGATGAATTCAAGTCCCATGGGTGATCATTAGAAAAGCATAGACAAGATGAATTTCATCCTCATCTTCTCTCTGAGCAGCACCCTGGCCCCACCAGCCATCTTGGTGGAACATGTTTTATTAGCAGGGAAAAATAAAAAAGGAAGGAGTCATGGTTCCACAGAGAAAACTCCAAGGAGCTGGAGCACCATTCCCATTTCATAATAAGGAACAGAGGCAATAGCACCAATTTCTCTTGTGATCCAAGTGTCCACATGAATTGAATCATCAGAGGTTATAGTGAATAAGTGTTAAGCAGAATATGGTTTGAAAGAAATTAGTGTCTTGTAATAACTATAAGGATAAGAGAGTCTAAAATATCCAACTATATATAATATCTATGAAATTAAGTTGCATAATGTAATGACATGTTATGCTACCATTAACACATTATAACTATGTAATTTGGAAGGGTAATTTTTTTTGGTAAAACCACTTAACTACATAAAATTGGAAATAATGATTATTGTAACTACTTCCATTTTTTGTCTTTAGAAGTTCAAAATTAAATATGCCGTATATAGTTATTTTATGGTGATGTGTAATTTTATGAAATGGTCGTATAACATGTACATTAATTATTGACATAAAAATCCTAAATACATAAATCATCATGTATAAAATCTGTTATAACACATTAACTTTACCAGCAGCCAAGGTAAGTCACTCAGCATATCATTGACTTTACACCCAGAGTTGACCAAGGAATCCAGATAAGATGACAGGAAACTGCAAATCTCAGCTAAGATATAAAATAATATCAAGGCAGCCTTAGATCTGAAACTCCTCCATTCTATTTTCTTTTGACTTTCTAGTACCTATTTATTTCAAGTCTTTGAAGAATAGCATGGAAACAGTAAATCTTGGCAAGTCATCCAGATGGCCCTCTTAGTCCACTTGTAAATGTCTCTTGCAGTTGGGTTCCCATCAGTCCTTTGGAGTCTATTCAACTGCCTAATCCAGATCATTTTCAGGAATTTCTTTTTTTCTGATATTCAGTCTAATTTTTTCTCTATCGCTCTTGCTAATATGCTTTAAAAATTTAGACTGTTATCATTCTCCCCATATGTCTTACTTATGACTGAGTGGAATTATATGTATACATGTCTTCCAGCCTCATAACCATTTCTATTAGTCTTCTCGGAACTCTCTGTAAATTGTTGCTATCAATTAGAGAGGTCTTCTGCTCTGAGTCATAAATCCATATATATTTCGGCTACTTTGGGGAAACCAACCTTTCCTGCTAATGAATCAAAGTCATTAAAAGGAATATTTATTTCATGACAGGATTATGTGAGAGGGAAAACTCGGTTGTCAAACTACCAGCAAAAGTGTGAGGTCATGATAAATAAAAGCTGATCAAAAAATGTCAATTCTCACATTTTTAAAATTTGCCTTCTTTCTGAGAAAGAATTTTTTTTTAAAACTTCCATACAATTAAAAACCTATAGAGATAAAAGAAACATTTTGAAAGGTAATCTGTGCTAATAACATACTCTGTTCTTGCTTTGTAATGTTATTGTATATTTATACTTAAATCAAACAATGAAAAAGATCTGTAACAATAAAATTATAAATCTTTTAATTTATCAACACGCTTTGAAGTTTTCCATTTGAAATTCTGACGGACCTGTGCATTCAAAGGGGAAAATGTTTCCCAGAAATTTTTTGATCAACTGATTTTTGACAAAACAGAGCTAGAAATGCTACAGTCTCTCACAGATCTCCTTCATTGCACAGACTGAAAGATGATCAGCAGTTTCAAAGCACTTCTAATTCTATTATACTGTATCCTCAGAGAATAGGGCTGATGCACTAATGGGCACAGACTATTTTACAGAAAAATACAGAAAGAGAGTTTAAATGAGTCATCTCGTGTGCAAGCTAGGCTTTGAAATCACACAAGAGGGGTAGATTTTACATGTTCTTTGTAACCTAATGTTCCTATGAAATGTAAGGAGTTGTGTTAGATATGGGCAACTTGTTTCATCCTGGGAATCTGGAAGAACAGAGCAGGACAGCAGGAGAATGGAGGAGTAGGAACGTCCCTCCCTTTTCTGGAGCTTCTCCTGAAGGTGTGTGTTGCCTTACAATTCCAGAAACCTGCCAGAGTAGACATCTCATAGGATGGGAAAGAGGTGGACAATGAAGCTCATACTCCACAGTTGAATAGATAGAAATTATTATAGGCCTTCTGCAGGTATCCTGTAGTGGGAACTGCCTGGAAGGACGGAGGATGAAAGGATTTATGCACCCAATTTCCTTTGTGTACCAAATTTCTTGCCACTGACTCATTCTGTATCCAGACACAGAGCAGATCTATCTCAGCCTCATCCACTTCGCGTTTCTGAATGATACAAGGGTGTTAAAGAGCTCCTCAACAAGTGTGAGAGGTGGCACAAAGCAAACATAACAAGGTCACCATTTCCCACTGATCTAAGAGGGGTTTGCAGGATGGTGGAAACATGAAGCATGAGAGTGGCACACTGCAAGATTTCTTTAGCACCCAGAGAGTGTTAGCAGAAGCACTGGTAACCCCAGCATTCCTTCCTAGCAGCTGGCTATTTGTGGCTCTGGATCCTCCATCAGTAGATTTTTCTTCCATAAATCTCGTCACTCTCTCCAGGATGTTTAGAGGATCCTTAGATTGCTTTACCAGGCACCACTTAGGTATTTACTGAGGCCAAGTATCAGGAGAAGAGTGAAGTATTTATAAGAGACCTTTCATTGAAGGGGGTGTAGGTATTCAGAAAAATCTGTCCCAAGGAGTTTTACTAGCATTCTTAAACATTTATACACTGAATAATCTGTTGCATCATGTACAGACTGTACTCCCGACATTTATTTTCTCCAAAGTGTATATCATGCCCTTGTAAATTCAGCTGAAATGATGGAAATCAGGCATGTTTTTTAAACTCTGAAGCATTCTTTTCAACAGAGAAGTAGCAAGTATTTTAAAATCTTCTAAGAATGGAAAACGAAGATGTTAGCTAAAAAAAGCCCAAATATTGTTAAAATGTTGACAGAAGCAGAAGTTATTGAATTGAAAATTAATACTGCCACTCAGAATTACTATCCTACAAGTGTGGAGGTGACAGTATGCTAATAGCTTTCACTGGTATTTTAATACTAGATTTTGTGAGTGTTAGTCCTGGATATCAATGGTTTGTTTCCTTTTCCCTATGCAGTGCGCACACACAAGTCTCATTAATGTCAGTGAGAATTAGTATCAAGAGGAGACTATAGATCCCTAAGATATTTTTTCATGATATTGAAGAATTAGTTGGAGAAACTATGGGAGATCAATAATACACTGAGGACACATTTTCTTCCTTGCTGTGACATACTACATGTTTTTTAACATCAAAACTCAGGTAGGAAACAGAGGCAACAAGAAGTGGAAAGAGCAAATCATTTGGCTGGCTTATCTGAACGGAATAGCTTAGACAATGACAATGTGGAACACGATACATGTAATTATTGCTGATTCCTGTTACTACATTTTTACGTTTCCTTTGGAGTAAATGTGACATCCTCCTGCTAACTGGCAATGTTATCCAGTGTCTGTTCTGCAAGTCTGTCTCTTTGGCTAACAAAATATTAAATGGCAGGGTAACCTCAAGAAAAGCCCAAAGGGAGCTAGGTATCGTCGTGATGCCTTATATGAACAGCTTGGAGTTGAAAGGTATCCTGCAGTAACTATTATATTTATACAGAATTTCTGAAAACAGAGTTAAGTAAATGTTTTATACCAGTATCCTGCTGGCTTTTGACGGCAGATAAAGATGTTGAGCATGGTGCCTTTGAAATACGGGCTTTAATTTATGCAATTTGCACCATTTTTAGTGTCAGACAGCTGTTATATCTCTTTTTTTTTTCCTCTTCAAATAAAGGACACTTGTGGGTTTTTTAATAAGTTATTAATAATAGTTTACCATTTTTTGTAATATCAAGCTCAGGAAGCATGATTACTTTTAAAGAGGAATAAACTTGAAATTCTAGAGACCTCTAATTTCCTATAAGGGCACTGTTTTCCTTAAATCAAATTAAACCATAATTATGAGGGGAAAACCTGTTTTTGAAACTCACTACTGTTTTCCAAAGAGAGTGATAGTTGCTATTGAGAGTAAGGTCAATGAAAAAAAAAAAAAAAAATAAAGAAAAATGTGAAGAAAATCAATAAATACCTAAATTATTTAAGGGCAAAATACAACAGGGTGTCTTACTGTCATGCACCATACCCTGCATCGGAGAGCAGACAGGTGGATTGTCTATAGCCAGTGCTGGGTTGGACACTCTCTCCAGCATGCTCATTAGTAGCTCCGCGCCTGGGCTCCCTGTTAGTAGAAAGGCAGGGATCACAGCAGGGAAGTTAGATCTCAGGCTTCTCACATTCCTGCTCTATCTTAGCAAAGCTTTGCAAAGCCTTTTCTGGCAGCTCATTAGTAGGAGCACTGATGCATAAGAGAAAGTCATTAGAAGTGTTTTTCAACATTGGCTTTTGATCAGGTGACTAGTAGCTTCGTAGAGACATTTACTTACATTGTTTTCTGTACGAGTTTCTGTTGCTATATTGAGAATGACAAACATATAAAATGTGGAAAACTAGCTTGACCTTTCTACGACAAAAGAAAAAAAACCTCTGTTAGTTCCCTGAATCTTGTCTTTATATTGTCAACTATGACGTAATAGAAGCACAGAGTCCTCACTCTTTTAGCTGTAATAATCTATGCCAAGTTCAACTATATTGTTTGATTTAAGGTTATGACAAGAAGGACACCAGTGCACCAGAATACAGCTGGCATGCCTTAAGCTTTACGAGTTGCCTTTAACGATAAGCATTAGCTACTCTCTTTCTCCATGCAGACTGGTGTTTTTAGCATTTTAGGACTAGATCTATCTACAGGGCAAAGTGGAACACACAGTAAAATTTTATTGGATCAGATAGGGCGGACTGCTTAAGTGCCCTGAGTAGTATCTCCTCTGGAAGGATTCCTTGTTGCATGGGAATATTTTTTATAAACCTTGAGAAAACTACGCAAGTTTAATTGGAAATATTTCTAACAAAACTATACCTAACATTTTTTAAACCTGCATAAATAGGCTGTAGAAAATGAACTTATGCACACAAGCCAAAAATGTACGGTGTAAAAGTTGTACTTCAATAATGAACCTTTTTCTTTTATTGGCTTTTTCCAGACACTTGATTTTTATGTAATATTTCACATGCCAGTGTGGCAGTACTTGTCCAGCCCCAAATGCCTGCGATGCCTTTGTTCCCCAGAAAAATGCCATGTTAAGTACATGCAATGACATGCAACCAAAACAAGAGGAAGTAAAGCTGCTTTTGTAAAAGTTTACTGAAACAAAATACATCAGCTTAATCAGGCCTGCTTCTGGCTATGTACGAACATGACATGCCAATTACATAAAGTTCCAGCTCAGCTAAGACTCCTGCTGACTAATTCAGTGTTGATTGTTTTCCGCTACATGGCTTTGAGTGCTTGTTAAGGCTAAAAAAAAAAAAAAAAGGGAGAGGGGCAACAATTGTTGGAATTCTTTGCTTCCATCAAACTGTCTTATGATTGCCAGCAATTAGTTAAGCTCCTTGGCAGTAAAATGACAAGATGGGACTTGACCAAATACAATGTGTGGAACACATAGGCATCTGCCCCAGCTGAAAGACATTACAATGTTTGTTAACCTTAAGGGTCATTCCTGATTCACTTCTGTAGACAGAAAACAAGATTTATATAACACAGATCAATACAGCCCTAAGACTTTCGCCATTGAGGATGCTAGATTGAGGCACTTCTCTTTATCAGTTTACCATGACACTAATGTATTTTGCCTGTTTTGCCTGGGCAGTGATGAATCTGTTGGCAAGAGAAAACAAATAAGTTCTGTTGTTGAGAGACATGTTGTCTATGATTTGTCTCAGCAGACATGCCAACTTGCTGGCCAATTCATTTCCTATTTAATTTAAGTGGCATATCTGTCTTCCCCTTTCTGGTATGTCTTTTGTCTGCTGCACACCCATACTGGCACGGCAAGAAGTGCCTGCAGTAGATCTTCTCAGGTGAGACTGATACAACCAAGGCTGAAGCAAAGTAAAGAATCAGAGTCCCTGATTTCTAATACTGGATATTTTGTAAACGGTTTATTTTCTCTCATTTGCGGTCCGAGGCAATCACTTTAATCATTTATTTCAGACTGATCATAGCGATTTGTTTTGCATACTCATAACCCAATGCCCTTTGAAAATGTGCCCTTTAATGGGTTGCACTGATGTGTGGTTTAAGTTAACAATATTTTTCTATGTGCGAGAGCAACTTTTTAAAAATGTTATTTGCTTGGAACATAAAATGTGCATTTAGGAGCCAGTCTAGCCTTTCCTGGGCAGAGAGAAGCTGGGTTCTTGAGACTGCAAAATGAGGCCTGTTAGTTGTGAGAACAAATGTTATTCACACCAAAAAGTCCTTTCTCCTGCTTCAGAATGAAAAAGGCAATTCTGAAGCTGTTATTTCCTGTCTGTCCCATGTTTGTCATTCCTTCATGAAGCAATTAGCTATACAGGCAGCTCATAGTTCCTACAAATAAGATAATATATAAATTATATATAAAAAGAATGTGAGTTCTTATAAAACCTCCTAAAACAAATGCATGTTGAATGAGCATTTCCCCAGAGAGGCCCTACATCTGGAGGGGTGGGAGCTTGTATCAGAGAGAGCCTTCTCAGCTCAATCCCCTTCAGCCCTGGAATTTTCTTACCCAGTTTGTTAACCTCTAGGGCAGGGTGCAGAGCCCATGTGCTCATTCCGGGCCAGATCCTGCCACTCTTATTTATTTTGAGTGGTAGCATACTCCAAAAGCAGTTAGATCAGCTCCAATGGGACCATATGGTTCTACTCAATGCAAGGAATGGTGGCAGAATCAGGGCCTTGGGCTTTTTCAAAAAATGCATTAGATGTAACAGATAGGCATTTTGTTTTGGGAACAATAATCTTCTTATAACTCTGTCCTTGTTACTGCTGTGATAATAGATTTTAGTGTTCTGCATTCCATTGGCAACATGACCTTTTTTGAGTCAGGAGACTATGGCTGTGGGCGTAAGTTATCATAAATAGAATTATAAAATAAATATAAGATTTGAAGCGCTAAAAGAGAGAAGGGGAGGAAAGGTAATATTCAAATGGTTCGAGCCTCACAACTTTTGCTATCAGCTTTAACACACGCTACTGTGTACAACCTTGTCTACATCAACATGTCCATCTACCGCTGCACTGCTGCAAGTTTCTAGTTTCTGCGGGTCTGTGCCCTAAATTAAGAAAAAGCTTAATGAAGACTGAAAATGGCATAGCACAAACCCATCAAACAGTCCCACCATTTATCAAGGACAGAACTCAAGCACTGGAATAGTTAACATAAACCACACTTCTCAAATGTGCCAGCTAAATCTCTGTGGCAGAACACATTAATTATAGCAGTCAGTTTACCTTTATCCTTCACAACATTTCTGATTAAAATTTCACACATTACAATGATATGTGTCTTTTCTACAAGCTATGAAATTTATTCAACGTCAATAAGTTCCTATTTTGTTATTGAAAGAGCTGATGTATGTATAAAAAAAATATTGACTTTTGATGTCTGACAGTGAAATCAAAAACTTAACTTCTGTTTTGGATATAGTCATGCTACCTGCGTGTATTATGTGCCTGTGCAAAGCAGTCATTAGCAGTGCTGTATAAAAAGGAATAAAAAAAATCCTTGACTTTGCTGCCAATAGAGGGTATGTGGTTTCAAATTTTATATTTGCTAAGCTTAATTAAGCCATAGATTATGTTCTGAAAGGTATGTTCAATTAACTGAATCCCTCATGAGGAATTATATACAGGAAGAGATAATCACAACATTTATCTGGTTTACAAATGTATATGCTTAGGTTAAAAATGTTCTGGATTTTTATTCCATAGAGATAGAAAGATTGATAGAAAAATAATGTAAACCAATAACTGCAAATACTTAGGCATAAATGTGTATAAAAATTTCCAATTATATTCATTATTAAGCATATAAAACTATTTTTATTGGTAGATAACTACTGGTGAAAATCTCTTATTTAAAATTTTATTTGCATCTTATTCAGGGATTCATATTTTAAATAAAGTTGCATGTTTACAACAAGGAGATCCAGCGAGGCCCATCGAGTGTCTAAATCACCCTACAGAAATATACCCCTGTGGAAAGAGAATGTGCCGAGTGTAGGCCCAGAGTAAACCTTTAGAATTAAAGCATAAACAGGGCTTGAATTTTGTTCACTTTATTCTCCAAGCCAGTTGGATAAACCTAAAAATACACGAAGCCAATCTAAAGGCAAGTACGTGCTGTAGCGTGCTGTTAATTTGCGTTGTCACCTACTTGTTAACAATGAGTCTGTAATTCCCTTTATAATAAGGGAGGTGAAAGCAGAAAGTTTGACAAGGAAGCAAAATCATGTACTGTCAAAACAAGTGTCTGGACTTTGCCTACACATATATTTTCTGTTAATATCCATACTTCCAAAGTGACACTTATTTGGTAAGGCAGCACCGCTCTTCCCAGGCAGTGCACTGACTGTTTTGATTTCACTGGGAACAGTTTTGACTGCAAACATTTTCTTTTACTTAGAACGTTGTTCATTGATGTAAATGGGACCTGATGTCCAAGGTAGGATCTCAGCTTGGCAACAGGCTGCTGGTTGGGCTATTGGAAGGATATAAGAAATGATACAGAAGTAGTCCAGTGGAGAGAAACTCTTCTGTCAATTGCACCCTCCGAGCAGTGACCCTGAGCACCCACGTCAAGCACGTCCTTGCCTTGCTGGCTGCCTGGCCAGCTGTGGGGAATGCTGCACTTGGGATGAGCTCCTCCGTGGAGGACAACTCTAGAGAAGCGACAGCTCTTCTGACACAGGGCTCAGGACATGGCACGGGCACTGCTGCAGGGGAAGATGTTACCTACCATCCAAAGCTTAAAAATGCAGTGCCTGAGGAACCCTGCTGGTACATGGAAGTTTTAGGTTCAGTGTCTAAGTGTCTATGAGAGTGTCTAAGATCACATATTTCAGTATTTCAGCATGAATGTCTACTTTACTGCATTAAAACCAAGGCTGAACCTGGACAACTGTCTAGCCTGGTGCTGTACCTGGGCCTCTGTATAAATACAAAATTTAAGACTTATAAGACAAAAGAAGTAACACAGAACAAGCTTGCGTTCCTAACATTGTGGGGATGCAAAACGATTGTGTTCTGCTCAGGGACTGATGATTACATTTTCCTTTGAGTTTCATGGTCTGCAAAGGGAGGAGATAAAGGCTGAACCTTTGCCAGAACAGCTGGAGGATGCCCTGGTCTAATAATTACCAATATAGTGACTCCATTTCAGTCTCCTGGAGAGACAGTTTTATTCTAGCTGATAAATAAGCAAGGTAACTTTTAGTCTTGCTGAAAGGTGAATGTTATTGTCCTCTGTTCTGCTGTTGTCTGCACTCACTGATTGCTTCCAAGAACACACACAGGTTTTTGGAAGTATTTTAAGACTTTTTCATTCATAATGATCTGAAGGAAGCTGATGGAATGAACTTCCTTATTCAAAGGCTTCTTATATAAAAATAGTTTAGATGGAGCTCTTCGTTCAGATCTTCTGGGAATAATGTGTTCAAATACCCCAAAGACCTCCCTTCTACTAAGTTCGAGTTTGTATTATTCTTTCTCCATAAAGCATTGTTTAGAAACTTCATATTGCAAATTAATAAAGGGTTTAGCTGTAGGGCAATCTCTGTCTCCCTATCTAATCAAGCTCAACCAGCCGAATGAGTTGCTTTTAAGTTCTAGTAGATTAACCAATGCATGTTAAAACCTGTGCTTGTGTGAACCTATGAACAACAGTACTAGAGAAACACTTAATGAAACTTGGCCATGTCAGCCCACAAAACCAAGATAAGTGCCTCTTTTTGGTCTCTTCACAATAAGAAAGGATTTCCTGACAGCTAAATGAAGTCATAGCATCACAACTCTGCCCAGTGACTCTTGTCATAATGTGTAAGAGCATGCTCCATGAAGAGATCAAAATTTCTTATAAAAAGATCCCTATTTTATTATCATACTTTTTTGTACAGTGTCTATGTACATTCCCAAAGCTGACCCTGTAAGTCTGGTGTAAGTCAGAGACAGGCTAAAACTCATTTGAAATACTATTTCATTTCCCAGCAAGTACTACTCTTCCCAAATGACTCTAGTGCATTACACAGCCCATTGTAAAGATAGTTATCAGCATTAACTGCTGTTCTGCACAGCATGACACTGTTCAAGCTTTCAAGACCTATTTATACTTAGCAACAATCTATACATTTTCAAGTTACAAAACAAATTGGTCAGGTTTTTTAAAATGTTCATAGTCTCTGTGAATGTACAAAGCTCTGGGTGAACATTTGGAGCTCCAACATAATGGGTTGTTTTGGGGGCTCCCTCTCTTGCCTTCCTCCAGGGGGGATCCCCTTCCCGAGCCCCCCAGCACCGCCAGAGCCTTTGGCATGTAGCAGGGAGTCAGAGCAGAACTCAAAACTGGACCAGCTACGTTCATGTTTAAATACCGTTTATATTATCTCAGAATGTGTGTGTTTGTTTTTACAAGGTGAAAAGATGGCCATGAAAGAGAGGTGTGAAAATATAGATAGAAGCTAATTAGTTTTAGTAAGACTGTTACAGAATATAACGGATTTTCAGCTTTCTCTACTTTTTTTATCCTCTGACTTAAGGCAATTACTTAATATCGCTGGTAGAACAAGTTGTTGTTCATCATTTCACAACATAGACTGCATGCTTAAGCCCACACCAATTAATTGAATTTATAGGAATATGTTTATTCAATTTCAATTGGATTGGGCTATATTGTGGCCAGTATTGAATTAACCTAAGTGGTGGCTTCTCAGTTTCACTGTTTTCTTATAAACAGGGTATACATTGCTGTATATTTTCCCTACTTCTTATGAAAAAGGAAAACATGCCTCGTGCTCCAGATAGCCGTACTGATTACATTTAATGTGGGTGGTTCTGCAGGGCAATGATGTGGACGTAACATGCAGGATCCTCCACCTGGAGGATGGACAGTGGAGGAACAGCCCTTGAAGTCTCCGTCCCACTGAAAAATGACTCTTACTTCAGCTCAGTGGCCACAGCTGCAGCAATGTTGCTTTTCTTATTTCTGCTGATCAGAGGGTCTAGGTAAAGGCTTTTCCCTTAGGGCCTTCTTGCGTCACTCACATCTTCTGTCTCCTGGCGTGGGGTTGCTCTGGCAATAGTACCTAAAGAGGACTTGCAGCAACCACCTAAATATTGTAAGGGAATTCTTATTCTAGTCTGGGAAAGCCTTGCGCAGGAAGGAAGTTTCTAGAGACGGGATAGGAAGGTTTTTGGCATGAGGTGTCAGGGGTGGATCATGGCACAGTGAATAATAGGAACAATTTGAAAGGAATACTCTCCAAAGAATGAAATTCCCTAACAGTTGTGTGTTCTGCAAAACTTTTTTTTACTCTCCATTTGAATTTGGAATATTGCAGTATGTACTATCCTTCTTCTTTAGCTAGTAAAAAAATCAAGGTCCACCTTTCTTAACTCTTGCTCAAAGGTCTCACTTTTATGGGGAAGAGATCTATTGCAATCTGTTATGCTGATTAAATTTACTGTCAAGGCTACTAAAAGGCACAATTGTTTATTTGTTTGTTCTTTAGTGTAACCCTCCACTGGGTTGTTTGCTCTGTTCCTTATCTAGGTTTCTCAGCAAGGCCCTTTCTAAAACTCTGTTTCCAAAGTGTTTGCCAAATTTGAACCATCTGAGGTGCATTCTGCTATGACAACATCTCAGAAGATTCAGACGTTCCAAGAAAAAAAACAAACAAAAAAAGAATAAAAATGCTGGTGAAGTCTGGCAAATTCCTTTTCTAGCAGAAATCCAGCCTTGGATTTTAGAAAAGCAAGTTGAAATTTGTCAGGAAGGCAGATTTTCCTATCCCCGTGAAGATCTGGCCATGCTATAAGCTCTGGAGAGTTGCAGTTGCACGTTGTGAGACATTTTCCATTTTAGCAGCTAGAAGTCCTGGAGGGTCCCGTCACATCACGCACGTGTCTGTGCAAGACCAGATCCCGCCCGTGCGGTCCATGCAGCCTGCCCAGCCCAGGGCTGTCGGAGCGGAGCTGGATCCTCCCCTGGACGGCAGTTCCCAGCGTGGGGAGTGGGGCTGGGGGCACAGGAGCTGACAGCAAGGAGCCTGTCAACGCTGTGTTCACACACCATGACGTGCATCGCTGAGTGGCAGCATGGAGGAAGCTATCTCATTAAAATTCAAAGGTAGCAAAGCCAAACCACAGAAGGAAATAAAGTACGAGACTGGGACAAGGAATCTGGTGAAACTGGGAGTGACTGGGCAAGGAAATTATGTTCACTGTTGGTGATTTAGATTTAATTAGCTGATTCTCCCCCTCTCCGATTCCAATTCCCAGCACCTCCTGTCAGTTATAAACACAAGTCCATTTGGTTCATTAAAAATGTGTGTTTCTGTACATTTGAGGCATTTGGGAGTTCTTAGAATAAAAGAGCATGGGGAATATTTTGAATTTTTAATAGTGGGATCCCTTTCAAAATGTACAGTGATGGACTGAAATTGTTCTAAAGTTGAAAGTAAATGAAGAGGCAAGGGGGCTATGATTTGTGTCTTACTTAGCTACCATTGCACTTTAGGGGGGGTGTTACTTCACTCAAGAAACATCTTTCAGTTACTACAGTGCTTCCAAAATTTTGACTTTTATTTACCAATTTAGTGCAAGGCATGAACTGTTTTTATCTGTGAGAGGAGTTTCTGTTTCTTCTAGCAACACAGACTTTTCCTGCCTTTGAATAATATGAAAAAGAGCCTTTAATTTTCCGTGCGTAGCTCTGCAAAACTCCTGGGTTTTGCTTCTCAAACAGAAAGAAAGAAAGAAAGAGCCTTAAAATGCTGCATATTTCAGTCTGTTTAAAATCATACTGCAGCATGTCATTCAGATTCCCTAACTTCATCCTGATTTAACAGTGCTTGAATAACATGAATTTCACTTCAACTTAATTAAACAGAGGCATAAGCATTTCAGGAATGATTTTGATGCAGTCTGGACACTTGAAGCCTCATTGCAATCTTACACACAAATGAGCAGGCAAAATGTCACTTGAAAGGCAGAGATTTTGATACCTAAGTTGTAGAGGCAATTATCCATTTGTGTACATCAGTGTTATGTTTAAGAACACAAAATATTCGTGTGTATCCACTGGAGACCCATTGGGAGAAAAGAGCTCTTCAAAGTAATTTTCAAGCCTCTATTTAAAATACAGAACAATGAATGTTAAACTCAGGAATATTAAATGTTGATAGCAGAATATCAACATTTTCTCTTTTTTTTTAGTTAAATAGAAGAATAGGAATCTGAAAATCAGAGGGCAGCATTGTGTGTATGGGTACATGATTCTTATTTATTCAGTTTGAAAACAAAATGAAAAATTGCAATCAGATAATTTCATTGTTTAGAAGTTGTCACCATATGATTTTCTCAGCTCACAATGGCTCTTTGGATTCATTTTACCCCTGCCATTAACACAGCCAGCAGAGATAAAAATGGAAAGCGTTTCCATTATACAGCATGCCACGGAGCTATTTTTGCAAGCGTGTCCCCCCCGGACACACTTTCAGCCCCACCTGGGGAAGATGCGTCATGATAGGGCTGGGCTAGTGACAAACTCGGTTATGTTAAAGACACTTGAAAATTACACTGGCTTTTCTCACGTATTACCGTGTAGCACTGCCTCTGTTATCTGGACCAGAAATATTTCATTCCACTAGATCCCAATCTCGTCAGACAGCCCTGTCATTTTAATTTGTCACTCTCTGTGTGCTGCAGCACGCCGGAGTCTCATCTCCCCAGCCAAGTGCCATAGGCTACCACTCAGAAAAGAAACCTGTCACAGGGGATAGCAAAGGTAAAAACACCACAAAACAGAAAAGTTTATGGCTGAAATCACCACCCAGGGCTCCGTTCCCGCGGGCTTAGCAGGTGGTACAATCACCCCCAGCCAAACTGGGAAGATCCGTCATTTCAGCTGTGATCAGTGCGTGCACATCCCTCCCGCGCACCCTGCCTCCGCCGCCGTCCCCGCACAGCGGTGTCACTCACAGGAGGTGGCGGGAGGGGACAGAGGATGGAATGAAAGAGTCACTGGTAGGAAGAAAAGTTGTGATTGACATGAGGCTGGAGTCTGAAAACAGCTCCAGGAACTGTAGTGAAGTTCAGAGCAAAAGAAAAATCTGGGGGAAAAAAATAAGAGAAGAGATGATCAAACACCCCAAAAACAACCCAGTGATCCAAAATCACTGGTGCCAGCAGTTCCAAGGCTTTCTGCAAAGGTGGAACTGATGTGCATAAAGCAAACACCACCAAGGATCAGTCGTTTTTTGGAATCACTCTTAACAGGATGACAAATCTTCCTTGCAAAGTGTGAGGGACTCAAAGGGAGCGAGGACAGCAAAGGTGCGTAGTTTGTTTGCTTCTTAAGCACAGAGATGGAGTAGCACAGTTCTGCTTTCCTCAACGTTTATTTTTGGCCACATCTTTGGTCCACCCCCACCGAAAAAATTAATCAAAATAAATGAGGCAGCAAACACCTGATACTAGCTGACTTCGGACTGCATTTCATTAACTGTCTTCAGGAATTTCACTTCCTACACTGTACAGAATCTCTATATATTTATACATCTGTAGAGAAAAACAAGAGTGGTGTTATCAATTATCAACTATACCTTCCTTTACATTTTTGTGATAGGAGAGGAGACACTAAAGCAAGTGAGAGTCAGCCCTCCTGCAAACAGACATAAATCAAAGAATCAGAGAGAAAACATCTCAACCCTAAAGATTACTAAGTCCTTTATGGTATAAATTGGGAATTCATTGTGAACCACAAGAAAGAACAAATATCTTACATCAGAGATGCAAAACCAGACATATTCCAAGAGATAAAACAAAGCCATTTATTAAAGACAACAGGTAATGAAATTTTGGAAAGACAAAACTTAGAGGAAAAAGGTTCTATTTAGTAGATACACCAAAAAATAGCAGTAGGATTTTCTGTATATAATGTAGAAGAGCTGTGCTGGTTAGGCATGTGTCATTCTGAGGTTATTGGTTTTGATTTGACTAAAACACTTCATTGCTAAAGTACGCATGTGGAGTTGCTGCCTATGTGTCATCCCATTACCTTTTTTGTAAGTCAGGTGGTGTCCTCAGAGCAGTATAAACAGAGGCTAGTTATGAAGTGTTGACACTTAAAATGTCTTCAGCAACCAGAGAGCTGATTTTGGCATCTCGAGAAAGCCAGGGAAATGAGCATGGGCTATTTTCTCCTGCCCATTCCCAGGTGGTATAGCTTTATTGGAAGCCCACCCCAGAAAAGAAAAGAAAAAATAAAATAAAGATGTCAAATAGAGTCTTTATTTCTTTTCCAGAACTGATCCCTGGATTTTTACTATAAGCTTTGTCATCCAGAAGAGCCTTCAATTCTCTAGTGCAGCTAATAAGAACTACCTGCTAATATGACTTGCAGGAAAGTAATTAAAGAGAACTTCTATGTAAGGTTTAAGTGCCTGGTATAAGAATGACTCAAGAATGTCCTTATGCAGCTTCCTAGGATCACTGTTCTTTTACAGCAAATTATAATTGAGAAGTCAGTGAGATTGTCTGAGTGTTTAGTAGTTTTCAGTATCAATTTAAAGAGGTAATTTGCCAAATTTTGCTAAGAGATTATTCCAAGCATAAGTAAAACATAAAAATGAAGTTAAGAACAGGCAGGAAACAGGTTTGGGAAGGGCACAAGTGGATGGAGAAGCGAGAACTGCAGCTCCTGTTGCACAAATGAAGCAAATAGTTTCAGTGATTTCATCAAGGTGACAAATGGAGTCACTGGCAGAACAAAGATTTGTAACTGAGGTGCTACAAGCTGGAATGATCCACACAGCCAGGGGGAATTTGGCATGAAATATCATTTCATTTCAATAGGTTTTGGCTAAGTAATTACCCCTTAACACCTTTGAAAATGTCCCTCTAGTGCTTGAAGAATCAGACTGTACCTTCCTCTGATTTAATTTGCTTTTTGATTCTGAGAGCAAGTTCTAGAAGAAAGAAACAAACTACCCTCTCCCCTCAAAAACAGCTGCCAAACCCCAGCTCCAACAGATCTGTGCCCTTCTCCCACCGTGCAGCGGCCAGAGCTGTGCTCTGCTCCCGGCACCCGGCCCCGGGCAGCACTCTGGACAGGGCCGGCTGGATCGGACACGTCCCTCCCGGGTCAGGTCCCCTCTAGCTCTGGATAGAAATATTCCTTCTGGAGGTATGATAACCTCTCTACTGGAAAGAAAGCAAGAGAAACGACACATTATCAGGTCTATTCCCACTACCTAACGCCTATTTGAAAGAGCAGACCAAGAGTTGTCCTGAGCCCTGAGGGCTACCAAGGCTTGAGCGTCTTGTGGGTTTCCATTTGTGTTTCCCTCTTCTGCACGTCATGCTCTATAATTATTCTGTCAGGGATGCTGCTTTTCCACAACTGAGAACTATATTGTGTAAATATAATATGCATGTTGAAATATTAAATGCTTAACTGTTTGTTTGTACACCTATGAAACACCCTGTAACAGGATTAGGCTGGATCCCTAAAGAGTCATTAACTTGCATTATATTGAAGTATTTATTATTGTGGCATATGTAATGAATAATATTTGTTTACATTTTTAATTACTCACATTTTCAGCCAAGAAAATCTCCAAGGATAATGTCTCATTTGCAAGTGTCCTGGCAAAAGGCAACGTAATATAATCACACATTAGCAACAATTCCATGACAACCATGCAATTGTTTAAATATGAATTTCAAGTAAAGACATCATTATGGTAAACTATAAAAAAAAAAACCCACGACACTGAGTATCTGTGTATGAACGAATGGCAAAATTAAAATGAAGGAAACTTTTCTCTAGCTGCTGTGGATTTTAAGCTTGTTCCACAGCCTAATGAAGTCAAGAGATAAAATCCCATTTTCATCAACAGTCTCTAAGCTGACACCGCAAATAATGTATCAAATAAGTGTCAATTTGTACCTTCAGAATTTCCCACTATATTGAGTCCTATGAGTAGGATGGGAAACCTTTTCTTCTCCCAGAAAGTGAATAAATATATAAAATGAACTTAAATTTAAGTAACCGAAAATCTTTACTTTTGCAAGGTTTCTGCAACAGAAGAGCTTGCAGTAGACTCTGCTTGGATGATAACTTCTCCCTATCAGAATCAGCCAAGGAATGAGCTACATTAGCCCACAGATTTAGTTCAACCATGATGAATTTTGCTAAGTTTTCTGAGAAACAGTCTTTGCAGAGCTTAATGTCAGCTAGAGAATTGATCTGGCAGTAATCGATAGCCCATTGTCTCAATCCTTGTTCTCTGTAATTCCAATTGGTCTAACTTCAATAGTCTGTAAACAGAGTTTTCATAATAATATGTAAAAAAAAGTAACTTTGAGGTATTATATAGAAAATTATTATTTGTAGCTTTCATGGAGACTCACCAGTGGTGTGACAGCTTCACCCTAAAAATAATAAAAATACATGTATTTTAGTAGAAGCATAATGAATAACGTCACATCAGTCATCAAAAAGGGCAAGAAGGAGGACCCGGGTAACTATAGACCGGTCAGCCTCACCTCCATCCCTGGAAAGGTGATGGAACAACTTATTCTCGATGCTCTCTCTAGGCATATCAGGGATAAGAGGGTCATTAGAGACAGTCAACATGGCTTCACCAAGGGGAAGTCATGCTTGACCAACCTGATAGCCTTTTATGAGGACA
>VZTO01023064.1:155811-257551 GCA_013400615.1 Syrrhaptes paradoxus | reverse complement strand
GGCAAGAACAACTCCGGGTTCCAGTATAAGTTGGGTACTGACCTGTTGGAGAGTAGTGTAGGGGAGAGGGACCTGGGGGTCCTTGTGGACAGCAGGATGACCATGAGCCAGCACTGTGCCCTCGTGGCCAAGAAGGCCAAGAAGAACAGGCTGCCCAGAGAGGTGGTGGAGTCTCCTTCTCTGGAGACATTCAAAGCCCGCCTGGATGCGTTCCTGTGGGATCTGATCTGGGTGTTCCTGCTCCGGCAGGGGGATTGGACTGGATGATCTTTCGAGGTCCCTTCCAACCCCTAACATTCTGTGATTCTGTGTGTGTGAGCTGAGCAACAGAGAGACTTTTGTGAAGTGTATCAAATCTCACGTTCCCTAATTTGCAAGAATATATTTCTTTTGCTTGCTATGGTTACCTTTCCTTCTCCCTTTCTTACCTTTCTTCTTCACTCTTTCTTGGTAGCTCTTCCTCGACTTTATGGGAGATTTGACCGCATTGATATTATTCTGCCTGAGTGGTGGTACTAGCCAAATGAGCACATAGACCAGCAATAGACTGAAATATCTTTACAGGAAACCCTCTCTTCTTTAGCTGATTGCAGTCACTAAAAGAAAACAGCCCAGCAGAACAAAACACAAAGCATTCTTATCATAGTTTGGATAAAAAAATCCACGCACTAAGTTCAGATTGTAGTTGCTGCAGTGGAAGGAGTGTACACCATGATATGTAATATCTTTGAAATCATACTCATGTCTTTAAAAGAGTGTGTAATTCTCTCATTAATTAATTGTAACAGAGTTTAGTTTGTCCACTGAGAGGAGCATAAAAGTCTCCAAGTCCCCAGCCTGTGGTTACCATTTGCTATGTATCATGTCAAATGCAATGCTTCAAAATCAGTTTGATTAAAAATACAGAAAGTTAATGAATTGTCAAAAAAACAGTGTTCTTCAGAAGGCACAGTTTTAAAAAATGTCTATTTTAATCTTCATAATATAATTGTCTCTGGTATTTCTGTCCTTTGGTAATGCTTCCAGACACATTCATGGTGGTCATCTTTGATCATATAAATTCAAGAGATTCCAAGGCTTTTTCTATTTGCATAAAAAACAAGGAAAGTATTGTCAGGAATCTCCAAATATGCGTTTTGAATCAAGTTTCACCTAAATGCTATACAAAGACTCAGTGTCTCGATGCTAATTTATTGAAAATGCCTTGGCCTTTAGGAATTTCCCATTGGCCCTTAGTAAAGCTGAACTCAACGTGGCAATGGCAAAAAGCAGCCATCCAAACTCTGTTCATGCTGACATCTAAGCCCTAGTGTTCGAATTATGAGTGCCCTGAAACAAAATACTGTAGAAGGAAAAACAAAACATAAAAAATGCTTTAGGTGCCAAGATTTTGCTTGAAAGGGTAGAAGGGAAAATAAATTTGTTTTTTTTTTGTGAAAGCTGATGTGCTAAAGACTTCGCACAAAAACAAGGATTTAACAAATGATGTAAAATGTTTGATGGTCAATGCGTATCTCTGAAGTCAATGTTTTATATCTATAATTTCTGCAAATCCATAACCATATTTAGATTTTGACATATGGTCTGTAAATAACATATGTAAGCTGGATCGTTGAGTGAGATGATTTTTTTTCCTGCTGAATGTACGTGTTTATTTTATGAGCAGAGACGTGAAAAGTTCATTCATGTCAAAATGTGTTGCTAAGTATAAACATGCTGCTTCACTTTAGGCAGGATCAGGAAAGACCCTGGGTGTGTAATCTGTGAATTGACTCTATGCTGATGTTGCCCAGGTTTTGTATTACTAAACTATGGCTCACAACAACAACAAAAATTTAACCTTTAAATAGAGGCACCAAAATAATTTAAAACAGATTGGAGGGTTTAAAGGGCTCCAAGAATAAGCAGCTCATATTTCAGTTCCTCCCCTCTAGGGCCTACCTATTTGGTGTTCAGAGTTCATCTCATATTGCAGCTGCTTATGTTCACATTTTCTCCGGTGTGTGGATGAAATGTCCAAGGAAAAGAAAAAAAAAACAAAACAAAACGAAGTAAAATATACAACATTAAAAATATCTTCCCTAAAACAATGGTTCGGCTGTTATTGGGCAGGGAATAGGACAAATCACCCAGAGGCTTTTAAGTAAGAGCAGGAGAAAGAAAAAAACAAAGAATGCAGAGAAAGTGCAGAGATTTTAAAGGGACTTTCAGTTTCAGGGGACATTTTTTATTCAAAGTTCTTTCAGGTTATGGAGCCCTTTTGTTGTTGTTGTTGTTCTTTTATTAAAAATTTCTTTATAATTCATTTGGACTTCCTTGCCACTGGGCACAGACAGATAGCAACAACAAACAATTATACTCTGTATTTATCACTTTATTCTGTTTTACAGTGTTTCTTTGATTATGGAAACAATACATTTTTTGCACCTTGCTTTGGTTACTATTTGTCAAGGGTAGCCTTTATAAGCAATATATTTTCCCATTTTAATAAAAGGCTAGAGCTGCACTAAGTGTGTAGGATGGGATTTGAAACAAAAACCCATCAGACTGCTAGACTAAGGTTACAAGTTCTTCATTTACACTACACCATCTTGTGAGTTAGAAAGCCTTCCATCTATTACCTTTTTTTAGCCCTGCTATTCAAATGTAAAAACCATACATCTCTTTAATTAATTAACTAATTTCAGTATTTTTGCCACAATATCTTGCCATGTGGTCCTGCAACCAAAGCAATTGCTGTTCCAAACAACCCACTCACACCAAATATTGTGTACTAAATATCCAGACTCTGGGGACATTTTCTTCCTTACATTTAATCTATTCCATTTTTCTTTATCCTGTACTTATGCATATGTAAAGGTATTACTATGAGGGACCCGACATCCTTTCATGAATGTGGAAAATCTAGCCCCTTTGAAGTCTATGTGAATTTTGCTTTCCATTGCAGTGGGGGGCATTTCACCCCATCTGCCTGAGTGTCCCTAAGTAATTCACACGATTTGGGTCCAAAAATAGATGAGTACTGTTTTCATCAGTAAACGGTGACCTCACTGGTTACTATAACTAGATCCACATGTAAAACCTGAAAGGTGGCAGCAGATATGGTCGTATGGTCCTTTCCTCCAGCCTGCCTACAGCTCTCTGTATTTCCCTTCCGTTGTGCCTCCCCACACACTTCTTCTCCCGTAGGGAACAATCTGTATTATTTGGGGAAGCAAACTTTTTGACCCCTTTCAAGGCTAGCCCAGCCAGCCATGGCTGTCGTTCCTGAGGTGCTCAGAACCTGTTCCATGAATTTGACAGAGGTAATACCAAGGACTTGCTTTCCTTTGCAACTCTCCCACTTATTTCTTCAGAAATCTCTTCCTTCTGACTTGCATTAATAGAGTGGAACATACAGGCCAAGGCAACTAATCTACTGTGATAATATGTTAATTAATAATTAGATATCACTTGTTCTTTCAAGATGAAAATATTTCCATTATGACTAAATCTTTATTCTAGGAAAAGGCTAAAATATCATGAATCATGTTCTGAACCATCACTCAAGGGAGTAACAAAAATCAGGTGTTTAACAGAGTAAATCTTCCAACAAAGCAAAAGTATTCCTATGCGGTGTGTCGGTGAAAAGGGAGTAAAAATTACCGTGAAAAACACTAAAGCCAGGATTCCACCTCAGCTGTTCCAGCTCCTGCTCCAGGGCCAGGTATCTCCGGATGAAAACAGTTTCCTTAGGTGTTCCCCTGAAACCTGAATGGAGGAGGATCCTCTGTGGATGAGGAAGATAAAGAATTTGTATATATTTGATTAAAAAACTAAAAAAAACAATCAAAACCAGAAAAGTGCGATCACAACAGTTTATTTCTGTTGCAGATTGACTTCTTACATGACTAGGGGGTTATATGGAATTGTATATAGTGTGTTTTGTTATTTCTTTCCCAGATCATGTCTATGCTATTTGAGCTATTAACAGCAAGTAGAGTTGCTACCATAGAAAACTGGGCTTTGCATCTGACTTTAACTTCAGTACAAGCTTGGGAAGGGTCCCAGAGTCAGCTAATGTTATTTCACTTTCACAGGGTTTCTGGATGTCTAGGTGAAGATTAAAACACTTATGAAATCAAAGTGTTATAGAACTTAGCAATGAAGAGACCACTAAACAAGTTTATTCCTCATCTGCAATATCATTAGAAAATTTGGAGGATTAACATACATTACACATGGTATATATTTGTCCTTATTTTCTACATATATATCTGAAAGGTTAATGAAAATGCAGATGCAATGGTTCCTTCATATGGGTTTACCTTACATAAGTGCCAGTTTTCAGGCTAATTGATTATGTCAGAAGCTCTATAAATATCAATAGCATATGGAAAGGTTAAGCTGAGGTCTCCACATAACTGGATTCATACTCTTTATTGGTGATACAACCATTAACCAATCATAATGGCAGTGCTTTGAGTGTGACACAGAGTAGAACGTTAGCTCATTTTCACCAACGACAGACTGGAGGACTCAGACTGAATGACTGACTTCTGAAAACTAATGAACAAGTGCACTGTAAACTAAAATTAGAGTTAAAAAAAATGAAACAAGGATCATGTATGATTAAAGGTATGTCATCCTTGTTTTGCCAGTTGTAGTTTAGTGTTATTTATGACTCTCTTCAATTTCCTCAGAAATGAACAGTAGCAGGCTGTGTTAGAATACCAATTTACAAGAGAAGGTAGTTGACATCATGGTACTCAGCTTTCACTGACAGATATACAAATACTTTCTTCCTTAGAACAACATTAGGAGTCAGTTCTTCTAAAACATAATTTGACTGTGATATCTTTTTTGAGCAGGTTAACAGCAATTTTCAGAACGGCTTTGTTTTTCTCTGTTAGTTTTTCTCCTTTCATTACCTCTTTTTTGCTAAGATACAGAGGAGTCAATCCACCTCCTAAATGTCATTTCCGAGACAGATTTTTCTGTGTGAGAGCAGTGTGGCAATCCCACTGTCATCCCTCCCCAGTAGATCCAGTGGCAGTATGGCAGCAGGAGCAGAGGCTTCGCCAATTGCTACAAAACAAAGTCAATTTCGAAAAATGTGAGCAGTTAGGGACGTGTGTTCCTCATGATGTGGAACAGTTGAGGAGACATACTGAGGCTGCCACATGGAGCCCTATTTTCACACCCGCAGCCGGACTGTCCTTGCCATGCTTTGCCCGCTGCTCTGTGCCTTCCTCTTTATAAAACCATCTGTATGTCCGACAGGTTTTGCAGGAAGAGCAAGCCCAGTGCTTCACTGCAGTTAATAAGATAAAAACTACAGATTAGTGCTTTGAAAATAAAATCACTGCAAATGTGCCCGAGATTTCTAGCCATCTGGTAGATGCAGCTAAAATCCTGTATATTTCCAATTCAGGAGTCAATACAGTGTTTATCCCTGTGAGTGGTATGGGGCAGTGGTTTGGCCACTTGCACTCAAAGTGGAAAGAAATGCTGTTGTCTCAGTAGTCAGTGTATTTCTTTTGCATGGAGAAAATAGATAGGAACCAATTGCAATTCATTACACTATATCTTGCTCTGATAATGAGTAAGCTTAGGCCTCAGAATGTATCTGAGTTTTGCCATATAAATTTCCCTTAAATGTAGCATGAAACAGCAATTATAAAATACTGTCTTCTTTTGGCTTAGAAAGATTACTAGACAGAATTTAGGGGAAGACCAGGTACAATCAATTCCGTCTTTAGCATCTCTTTCTAACTGTGAGAGTAAAATTCCTGTAACCAGTGAAATCAATAGCAAAATTCCTATTGAGGTTATCCCAATTGATCAGTCTGTTCCTTTCGGGCCAGACTTCTCCACCCTCACTCCCACACTCCACAGGATCTCACCCAAACCAGCATGCCAGAAGATATACTTAAGTGAACCCCTGATTCTCAAAGAGCTGCTGTGCCATTCAATTGATAGAGTTACAACTATCAGAGAGATTGGTTTCTTCTACAGCTGAGAAGTCATGAGTGACTTTATGCCAGATTTACTTTAATTATTTGCTAAGCACTGTCCGCAGCAGCCTTTGAACTTCAGCAGCTAACCACAAATGAGGTGGCCCTGGTTAGATTATTTTCATGAGAAGGGTAAACTGTCACAAGCCATGACATCTGCAGCCTGTCCACCAGCCTGGACTGGAGGTGACCCTCATCAGCCTACTCAGAAAAAGTTTTGGTCACAGTGTTGGGTGGAAACAGCGGCTGATGGGCCAGTTCCAGTAGTGGAAATGATAATCTTGATTAAATGTATGGTTACAAATGTTTCCACATTCCTTCCGCTAAAATTTTCATCAATCCTTTACAACTGAAAAGTGGAGAATGTACAGTGGACACATAGGGAAAAAAGAAAAGAGCTGTCCTTCCTTCTACTAAGAGTGGGGGAAAAAATATTTCAGCTTTTGACAGGAATATGTTATGATATGCTTGACGATTGTCATCCAGACCAGTAGAAAATGAAAGGTCAAATCCAACTCATTTTAGTCATGTAAAAAACCCTAGAAAGTCAGTTTGACTAATGTTCTTCAGGGAAAGAAATTTAGCTTTGAGCATTGTCTGGGAGAAAGCAGCTGTAAAGCCATTGCTTTTTCAGAATTGCAGTTAAGGACACTGCAAAAGATTTACAAATGGATTTGAATTCCTTCAGTTAAGAAAGTGCTAGAGTCCGTCTGAAGTAGCTGAAGAGTGCATTAAAGCTCCAGTTTTCCTGGGGTCCAGGAAAGCTTTCGTCCCAGTAGCAACACTGTGTGTTCTCAAGACAAATGGCACCATTTAGACTAGGACTTCATCCACCCCCTCAATGGAAAAAAGTTGCCAGAGAGTGCATCTAAGAAACCAGATTACAAAATTTGTCTCTAAAATTAGCAGCATTAATAAAATGGTGTTTTATTAAATGCACTGCTGTTTTCCATCGAGCAACGTGAAGGTCATGAGAAAAGTCACCACTTTTTCAAATTTTGAAAATGACATAAAGAGGTTGCTATGAAATGAACCCCCTGATTTCTGAAAGCATCCCCAGATCTTCCCAAATAGATAATACAATGCCTATGTTATTGTGAGAACGCCCCAGCTTATGAACTGGGTTTAAATAACCTTGTACTACCCCAACTAGATTCACAACGTACCTATGTCGCAAAGGGCTGTTTTCTCTCTTAATTAGTTGAAAGGGATTAGAGACACTGATAGATACTAGTACATGCTAATGGGCCAGATCCCAAGCCGTTACACTGTTTTCATGCTGTCCTTGTGCAGGCACTGATTTCACTGGAATGCTGAGGAAAACCTGAATATGAATATCAGTATGCAGCTCAATATTTGATGGGTTGTCTTGTCCTGGCTTTAAAAAATATTCTTTCTCTGTTATTCTTTAGCCAGAACAGCAAAAACAGCTAGTTCCAGCCCTGGCTTCAAAAAGAAAAAAAAAAGGCTGAGTGACAGTACAGAGGCTTGAGGAAATACAAGTTTATATGTGGACTTTTTTATAATCTCTAATGGCAAAATTAAAATTAGTTCCCAATTAAAAGAGAAAAGCACAAGTACAATCTGAGAACAGCAGATAAAGGGTGGCATGAAGGGAAGATTATTAAGCAGCACAGTATAACAGGACCCCAGGTGCAGAAGGGCCTCATTATACTCACATTCTTGTTCTGCAACATACGGACGTACAGTAAACCAAAAAAAAAGATTCCAAAGGACAATTTTACACAGTGGCTACACTTGAGAGTGCATGTTTTTTGAAGACAGACCATAACAACTTGGTTTTTACTTCCAAAATACAGTGGCACATTAATTGCTTGATCAGCCAAATGAAACTAAATGTAATTAAGACTAGTGTGGGGTTAATTTGGTCCATAATTATGTTATATAAAGTAAATGAAAATTGTTTCTTTCCTAAATTGCAATTCATTAAAATTACAGATATTAAAATAAGATACTATAAAATTACATGAAGCATGTACACATTAATAGCCATTAGTAATAGCTTGATATTTCTATCTAAGCAACAGTTTATTAGAATGCCAAAAGGTTATATTTGACAACTCACGTGACTGATTTTTTTCCTCATCCTTTCTGCTCCTCTAAGAAATTCAGTCTTACTACACACGTAACATATGCCATGTCATATTTAGAGCGTGTTAGGCATATTAGTTTTAGGTTTAGATTTGCTTGAGCAATAATATTTACACTTCATTAAAATACTCAAGGTTGATGGCTATATCTCTGGAATGAACAACACCAACCTCAGAGCTTCGAGAGGAAGCCAGTGCTGCCTCTTCCAGCACAATACAGGGCTTTGTTTCAGGCACAAGAAGTTCCTCGTAGCAGGCAAGAAGCATACAAGCATGCTTAGATCCTTTTACCTCCAATTTAACTTAAGTGTAAATTTAAAGCTAAACCCGTGCTTAATGGTTTTGCTATGCTTTGGTAGCTTTTTACAAGGACTTGAGTATTGTGTAGAATTGGAGCCAGTGCCTCTATACGCTCAAATCAATGGCAATGGTCATGGTNAAAAAAAAAGATTCCAAAGGACAATTTTACACAGTGGCTACACTTGAGAGTGCATGTTTTTTGAAGACAGACCATAACAACTTGGTTTTTACTTCCAAAATACAGTGGCACATTAATTGCTTGATCAGCCAAATGAAACTAAATGTAATTAAGACTAGTGTGGGGTTAATTTGGTCCATAATTATGTTATATAAAGTAAATGAAAATTGTTTCTTTCCTAAATTGCAATTCATTAAAATTACAGATATTAAAATAAGATACTATAAAATTACATGAAGCATGTACACATTAATAGCCATTAGTAATAGCTTGATATTTCTATCTAAGCAACAGTTTATTAGAATGCCAAAAGGTTATATTTGACAACTCACGTGACTGATTTTTTTCCTCATCCTTTCTGCTCCTCTAAGAAATTCAGTCTTACTACACACGTAACATATGCCATGTCATATTTAGAGCGTGTTAGGCATATTAGTTTTAGTTTTAG
Source organism: Syrrhaptes paradoxus (assembly GCA_013400615.1). Taxonomy (NCBI): domain Eukaryota; kingdom Metazoa; phylum Chordata; class Aves; order Pterocliformes; family Pteroclidae; genus Syrrhaptes; species Syrrhaptes paradoxus. Next base: position 248,518 of record VZTO01023064.1, on the reverse strand, counting down.
ATTTGCTTGAGCAATAATATTTACTGTTCATTAAAATACTCAAGGTTGATGGCTGTATCTCTGGAATGAACAACACCAACCTCAGAGCTTCGAGAGGAAGCCAGTGCTGCCTCTTCCAGCACAATACAGGGCTTTGTTTCAGGCACAAGAAGTTCCTCGTAGCAGGCAAGAAGCATACAAGCATGCTTAGATCCTTTTACCTCCAATTTAACTTAAGTGTAAATTTAAAGCTAAACCCGTGCTTAATGGTTTTGCTATGCTTTGGTAGCTTTTTACAAGGACTTGAGTATTGTGTAGAATTGGAGCCAGTGCCTCTATACGCTCAAATCAATGGCAATGGTCATGGTGTGCAGGGTCTGACCTGTACCTCTTATGAGACGAAATATCCGTAGGTATTTCTACAAAGACTTGCAAACTTCAGGGTATCACATTTTGACCGCTCTTATGAATTGATTTCCCACTGTTTCTTTTTCTGAAATTTTTCCTTTTGGGGACAGAAGATATCCAGTGACAACATCTTAATATCAGACATAAAGAGTGACGAATCAGCTCTTTAGAAATCATAGCATCCATGTGATTTTTGAGCTGGTGATGAGCGATGGGCACTAGAAATAAATGTGGTATTTTCAGTCTACATGTACATCAGATAACAAACTATGGGCACAACAGTCATTTTTCACACACCCAGGATTCTTACTGAAATCAGTGGAGAAATAGAAAATGCAGGATGAGACTTGTTATTAGGGTCCTGCTTCTTCAACTCCAATATGACCAAATTTAGTGTCAAAGACATGAAACCTCTAGCTGCATTGCACAGCTGGGTATCATATTTAACCACAAAGATTAGGATGTAGTCCTGTCACTTCTGAGCATCCTGAATTTCTGAAGTACTCAGGACTTGCAGGCTCAGGATCTTGTTATGTGCCTTGAAAAGCTGCAAGCAAATAAGTTTTATTCAAATGTTCTGCAATTGTTTTCTTATTTCCATGAAATAGTAAGACATCCTTTGCTAAAGGAAGAAGCCTCTACTATTGCAGTGTCTTAATACATGCTTTTAAAATAGTTTTGTACGTACTGCTCCTGGATTTGCAAACTTAAAGGAAAATTTATTTTAAAAATTATTTGGTATCTCTCTGATGTTTGTAGTAACTAAAACTCAGGCTGTTTAGTTGCCAGAATCATGTTATTTACAGTGACAGTAAATATATTTGTGTCTTAATCATTAATTCCAGTAATTGAGCATTTCATAAAAGAGGTTTATAAACTGATGATAAAAGATCAGCACCCTGCAGTGTTGCTTATACCTGTACAAAACATTAATATGGTCTCATTTAATAAGCTGACCAATAATAACATTAGGTAGAATATCTTAATGATGATATCTTACTTTCAACGAACTCAGAGATATGTTTTGCAATATTTAATTGAGCAAATCTCCCAGAGGCTTCAGTGAAAGTTGTGCTTGATTAAGGACTACAGAATTTCACCTTAATATTTTATCATTTATGCATGGAAATGTAGGGTGATAACAGTTATTAGCATTCCAGGTAAAGTACCTCATGCAAATTATTCCGCTATTAAATGGTGAGTCACATTGTGTTTGATACCCCCAAATAGTGATGTATATTTAACAGGAAAATGACAATAGAAAAAAAAATGGATTTAGTTCAGATGTTGAGCTGCTATGTAAACCAATTATCTATCCTGAGGGAAACAGCTCTGTCTACAACTACTTAGGCTCTAGGGCCTATTACAAATGCTGGAGTGGGCTGTTGTCTCAGTTCTCAAGGGAATCTGCCACGTCACACTGGAAACAGTTGACAATAATTAGAAAGCCTGCTTCTACCAGTACTGCACACATTTTTAATACCTTTCTAAGTGTTATGGGAGATAATATATAAGGTTTTTAGAATTCCAGTCAGGCTAAGGTGAACCATGGAAAGGACAACTACACAATAGCCCCAAACTGGACTGTGACAGGCTAATTATTGTGGCTTCATTATAAAACCTCTTTTTGCATAGGTCACCTGGGAAGTGTAATTAAAAATGCATTATTGGTGTATATTTTTATTGAAGCAATTAAATTAAAAAGCCAAAAAAATAATTATTTGACGAGCAAATAATAATGTTGGTCAACAACATTTATCTAAGAAAGAGAGAACATGTTAGTGGTTCATTAGCAGTAAAGGTGTTAACTGGAATGCCGTTTGAAAAATGGGCCATAGAACAGCTTTTAAATACTCAGATTAAAGGATTTATAATGTCATGTTTAACACAGAAATTATAGATAGTATTACATTGCCATGAGTAATAGCACCTTTAATCTGACTTAGTAAAATGATTTATTACACACAGCGTGCTTTTCACAATTTGGTAGCTATATATCTATCTGCTATCAAACATCTATATAGCCATATAAAGGGATATCAACACACATACATGCACACCTGGGCAGACATGGACATGTAGGAATGTGTTCTGTAAAACCATCCAGTATCTGGTGCAGAAAAGCTTTTTACCAATACCTGTCTTGGCTGTGCAGATCTCAGGGAGTCCTCTTCAGTGGATGTTTAGGTCTTCCTGCCGTGGAGCCGTATGGATGCCCTAGAAGCATGAGAAGACGTGAGGGGATACCCCTGGGAAGGTGGTAGGATTGCCATGCTCACAGCATAGGTTTCCTGGACAGCAGTGTGTAGGTATCTGCTGCCTGGCAAAGCATTGCTGTGCTTAAAGAAACCACCTGTACAACATGTGCGTAGTAAAGCCAACTCTATCCAGAAATGACCGGTTGGTAGAGCGCACACTTGACCACTGTTTGTCATGGGATGAGATACATTCTGAGAGTATCAAGTTGGCTATGCTGCTCAAACTCTCTACGGGATGCATGCAGTAGGGTGGATGCTTTTACACTAGGCTCAGTTTGCATGGTGTGGAGTTATCAACAGATGCCCAAAGGACATATCTGAGACTCTCAAAGGCATATTCAGTCTTGTATAGAAGCCATTTAGTGTTCTTCACTATTGCTCACAACTGCACATACAACTCAGGATATGGATGTACCAGGGACTTACACACAAGCACAATGATATTTTCTGTCTTCTGTTCTTCTGATAATTCCTAGCTTTCTGTCTTTTGGTTGTCAATAATATCGTGCTGGCATTGCCAAAGGACTCACAATCCCCCAAAATCTCTTTCCTGAGACAAGAAACTCTCCATCTGTAGATATTCTTAAGGCTGTTTTCCTCCAAGTTTTTACCCTTCATTTCATCTGTTATTTTATTTTTGAGTCACTCATAAGACCTTTCCTTAACACTTTATACATAGATTTAAGCCTGAATAATTCTCATCACCTGTAAACTTTGCTAACTCACTACTTAACATTTTCCAGATAATTCATAACATGCTGAATAGCAGAATCCCAGCGGAAATCTCCAGAGGATTCTGCCAGTAATCATCCTTCTCTGTGAAAATTGACCACTTACTGTTCCCCTTTGTTTCCCTTCTTTTCACCAGTTGCTAATCCTGAGGAATACCTTCGCTTTAGCCCATGACTAATCTTCCAGTTTTTGTTTCTCTGAGAGTCTTTGGTGAGCGATTTTGTTGAAAGTCTGTTGAAAATCCAGTCACACTGTATCACCTCCCTGTGTTATCCCTACACCCACTGATGCGATCTAACAACTAGAAACGATTTTGGGGCATGAACGCTATACAAAAGTATATCTTGACCCCCCTTCCCATACAACTACTGATGTTTTGTTATGGTCTCTACTTATTTACGTGATGCAGAAATAAACTTCCAGGCCTGCAGTTACTAGAAGCATTGGCAGGGACTTTAGTGAAGATCAATGTCACATTAGTCACATTTTATTTCTCTGTCTCTGTGCCTGCTTTATACAGAAGTACCGTTACTGTTTGATTTCACGTATGAGTTCTCAGACAACTTGGGTGAAAAGCATTTCATCTTGGCAATTTCTTCTTGTCCCCATCCGCTAAAACATGTAACATCCTGCCTCTTGTACTGATACCACAATTTGCCACAATTCCCCAGTTCCTCGCCTCTCCAGACTGGCACTGGTGTAAGAGCCTTCTGTCACGTTTTTAGAGAGTAAAAATCCAAAGAGTGTTAGGGTTCCTTTTTTATGGATTTGCCTTTGAGTTCTTTTTTATCCTTGCCCTTTTTCTCTGCCTCCCTCAAATTAAACTTTCAGATTTGGTCCAGTAACCTCTTTCCCTTGGCCTGGAAAAACTTTGAGAACTTGGGGGTTACTGCAGTTTTGGGATTGCCTTCAGCGTTTCAGGAGAAGGTTGCTTATTACTGATCACAGACTTAAGTAGGCCGAATTATCCTTCCTTATGGCTATGTTAACCTCTTTCTTCAGGTATATTTTATCCCACCCTAAATATTGTCACATTTTCACAATAGAAAATTTACAGGCAAGTAAACATCTACAAAAAAAGGCCGTTCTGTGCTCGGCGCTGTAAATACGAATGTATTATGCAGTGACCTTCAAAACAGCGAGGCCTGGTCCTCCTCTCGGTGAAGCCAAGGGAGTTTGCTGCTGGCTCTCCTCCTCACAATGGGGCCCTGTTACAGCCCAGAGCTGAAGCATTCTCATCAATAAACAAGAAGTGGCTCTTTTGTTGCTGCATTTGATTTGAAGACTTTTTCAACAATAATGAAGTATGTCTAATGGTTATATCCTTTCTAAAAATAATCTCTTCCAGACATTTCTCCCCCTCTTTCTCTCTCCGTGTTATATATGTATGTATGCGTGGATGTATGACTGTACTGAAACCAAAGATAAGTTTCTGCCCTTTTTTATAATTTTCATTTCTAACACGAGAGCAGAACTTATGCCCCAATTTGAAAAAAAATGCCTAAGCCTAAAAATGAATTAAATACGCATAAAGTTCTGTTACTGGTCAGACCAAAACCCTAAGGGTTGCATTCTGTATTCAATTACACAAGTGTTACTCCCGTTGGAGTCAGGACTGGAGGGCAGAATTCAGCCTGAAATTGTAAACAAGAAAAATCTGAACTGAGTCTGTTCTTTCCTTAATATGCACTAGTATGTACCAAGATATTGTTGAACATAAGGTCTCTTATTTGGGAAAAAGGGCAAGAAGAAAAAAAAAAAAAATCAGTGAGCAATTGGGGAAAGATTTCTCCAGGATAGAATTTGCTGTCTAGATGCTTTGGCACAAAAGAGTTTGTTAAAGTGAGGAAAACTGTGTTTTGAGACTCCCAAATTGAGCTTGTTTTGCCTTCTTCCTCTCCACTGGGTCTTTCTCAGTCATGCATCTCCACAGCTGCACATCCTGGACTGGTCTGCAGTGTCCTCACCCTTTCCTGGCACCAAATCCAGACCTGCTCCTTCCTTGACACCCGCAAGAAGCAGGGCAGCAAATAACAGTGATTTCCTTGTGGAAGCTGTGGCTTCTTTTCTGAAATATTTTTCTTTCTCGGATTAAGTCCTTTCTATGCCCTAACCTAAGCTTGTAATCTCAGGGACTGTTTTTCTTTTTGGTAAAGGTCTCATCACATCTCTAGGTACCGCAGACATTTGAGAAGAGGGTGCACACAAAATAGAGGTATTCTGGGAAGGTTTGCATTTCACAGTGCACCAAGGTGTGAGTCTGCTCTCTGTATGTCTCCACAGCTTGGGAAGCTCCCATGGTTAAACAGACACGTGAGCCAGGCACGTCTACATGAGGCATCAACTGCTTGGTGTTAGAAAGAGGGTCTGAAACTGGAGGCAGAAGAATGTTACGTTTGTATGTGTAGCTAAGGTACAATTTAAAATAAAGCAGAAATTATATGAAAATTTGAACCTAAGACAAGGCTGACATTCACGTAGTTGCCACAGAGGATGCTGTACAGACAGTTGCCATTTTAGTGCATGAGTGGTCTTCCTGTCTGGCAGAATGGAGCCATTGTCAGCAGCAGCCGTCCCTCGCGGCCCGACAAAGGGCAGCAGTGCTGTGGGGAATGGGGCTTGCTAGGGACAGGCTGTGCAAAGCACCTACTCCATGCTGCTGTTGAAGAGTCGGTGCTTCAGAGGAAGTTCCTTGTGAGCTGCTGCATAATGTATTTTTCCATCTTTTGTCGTCTTACATGTGAACAGACATAACTGGTGCATGATTTTCAAAACATAACATTATCTGAAAATTAGTAGGGATGTTAACAATGTTTGAGTGTGTTCGTGAAAGTGATTACTGTGATTTGTCTGCATCTACATTCGGAGCTGTGGTACAGTTTTTTAAAGTTGCTGTTTTTAAAAGCCAGCTCTAGTAGAACTGAGATGTCCGATGGTCACTGCTGTCTCCCAGGAGAGAAGCCTGGGAGACTTTGCAGCATGATATACTGCCCGGTTTGCTTGGACCTAGGATCTATCACAGAAAACACCATCCTCCTTCCCAGTGAAACTGTGACCTACTGGCCCAAATACCTCATCTGATCTCAGTTGCTATGATAGCTTAGAAATAAATAGGACTTGTGCTAGTCATGCAGTGATCCTAATCTTTGAAATCTTTATACACCCAGCTTCATTCTGACATTAGAGAGGGTCTGGTAACCATGCAAAAAATGTTAGCTATCTCCAATATGTGATAAAACTATAATAAATGTAGAAATTGATGAAATGAAGAGCAAATGATTATGGGCATTGTTAGGCAATGCACAGGTTCAGGGAACATGAACTTTTATTTTTTAAAAGTTCTAAAACTATCCCTAAAAGTTTAACTGGCAGAAAGGTTGAGCAGGCTCTAGTTCTGAGCTTTTCTTCCTGGAAATAACTGGAAGAAAAAGTGCTTCAAATAAGAGGTAACTATTAAACTGCAAGTCAAGAGTTAATTTTTCTTTTCTTAGGGAAGCAGTAAAGGCTGACTTTTTCCATTCTGAGTTATATGTGGCATTATATGTGGCAGCTGCAACCTATTTCTAATCCTAGATTCTGATAGTTTATTGCCATTGTGGGAGATGAAGGATTTGGTCCTTGGTCTAGAATTCCAGGTGTCTGAGAGATTTGCAAGAGCTGTGAAAAAGGGAAGAATAATGCAAAGAATACAACATTTCTGGAAATATCATTTAGGTTTTGGTCATCAGGGAAGAGGAAGGGGTGGTTCAGGCCATCTGCTGGCTTGGCATTCCGTTGCTTGGGCAGGCAGAGAATCGAGCAGACAGACTTGTCAGAGGCAGGTTCAGTTGCTGCTTTGAGGTGTGGCACCACCAGATAACTTACAGGTCTAAGTACAGTTCTCCACAGTCTACCTAAGCTTGCAGTTTTCATTCTCTGTTCTTTTGCATCATATTGCTGACACTGGAGGCAACAGACAGCTTTGTCCTGTTTTAAACTTTGTGCAGTTGTGTAGGAAAGTGGAGTGTATCCACAGTGAAGCCTGAGCTGGAGGTACAATCTTCCATATAATGGGTAGAGTCCAAGCTGCACAAAAGAGAGAGAAGTGCATATGCTGAACAGAATTTCTTACTATGTCTGCTTAATTGAACTATCCTTTCCACAAAACTTTTGCATTTTCTCTTTTCTTTTCAAACTCACAGGTATGCAGATTTTAAGGCAAAATGCAATACTGTGATTATCTATTCTAATCTCCTCCTTTTCCACATAACAGAAACCACAGAACTTCCCTGAATTAATTTCTGCTACTAGTCTTACAGCTATGGTTGAACTGAATATTTCTTTTAGAGAAATACCTGATCTTAACATTTTCTGGTGATGAAAAGTCAGTTGCAGTCCTGCCTTGCTAGTTCACAATGCCTAATTACCCACATTGTTAAAAATACAAGCCTTACGTCTGGTCTGAATTGTTCTCATTTCTGTTTCCAAATGTGGGATCTTAACATATCTTTCTGCTAGCCTGAAGAACTGTGCACTTTTCAAAGTACTCTTCCCCATGTAGATAACTACAGATTTGAGAAAAATCTGCTCTTTTGACCTTCTCTCTGCTAAGTTCAAAGTCTTACCTCTGCTGCCTTGGCAGCAGTGCCCAGATCCAGATTTGTGCAAGTAGCTCAAGCCAAGTTGTGGATTCTGTACTATCGGTCCTCCTTTGCCTCTGACTCTCATCACTTCGTGCTTTGTGGTGGCAGAGTCACACATAAGCTTGCTGGCTTTCCAACTGGCCTTTCTCCTGCTGTGGATGTTTGCACAGAGACCAGACCTTGTGTACAGATGTGCTTCTGAAGGCAATGGGGGAATACCTGTGTTGTTCATTCCTGAACATGTGCATAAAATACAGCAACTTCCAGGCTCTGAACAGAGATGAATTTGTCAGCCAAAGAGACATTTTGCAACTTTTTATCTGCACCTGTGTCTTGAGTTTACTCTTTTGCTAACTTTGTCGCAGGAATATCAAGAGGGGAAAAATTGTGATTACACAGTCAAAAGTGGTGAAGCTCAAGAAAATCAGATCTAAACCACCCCAAGAAGAGGTGTTTCCATTAGAAGAAGTAGTAGGTTCATCCCAAATTAGACACAAAGACTGAATCAACAGAAATACAGTATGGATGGTCAAGACTCTGGACTTAGGTGTGATCAAGCTAATAACATAACTTTACCACCAGCATTTTTAATCTTTATGTTCATGTTTTGCAACTTTTCAATCTTTCTTCTACTTCTTGTCTGAATCCTCACTGACTTTTTTTAAACAGTTTCCTTAAAGAGTGGACAGCAGTGTTGGATTCCAACAGCAGGTGCTCCAATATCACGGCAATATAGCCTTCAACTATTTTCCTTTTTATTTCACTAAATTTTATCCCTACTTACAGTCGCCACAATGGCTACTAAGAAACAACACATATTCAGCTGTCTGCCCTGAGCATTATTTCTTCTTCTTCTTTTTTTTAAATACTTCCTTAAAATCTTACAATGCCGAATTCCCTTCTTCTAAATATGATGTAAATTTTCTTCTAGATAAACAAATTGTCATCGTTGGTACTGTACCACATATTTGACTGTGCTAAATCTTTATACAATGCAGTGTATACATCAGTGATCTGCTTTTATCCTTATTTTTTACTTATCAGTCTTTCCTTTACAAGGAAACTTCACCAAAAGTGATGTGACTAGATGCTTTCTACAGGTTATCAATAAAAATCTGATAATGTGGGATAAAATTCTAGTGCGATCTTACTAGAAAAATACCTGCTCAGTGAAAATATCCCACTTAAAAGTAGACTTCAAAAGCCATCAACTGATGGTTAACTTACATAACATGCAAAACAATTATTTTATATAGTTTTAGATCCTCAATTCAAATCTTAAAAAAACACATCAGATGATTTAAAGATCTTATTACATCAAGAATATTGTCTTTATCAAGCAAATTTTTATTTTAATCGGATAGTTTGATAAGATCTTCCTGCCATTATCTGCAGTCGATCAACATCCATTAAATTATCTTGTTTAATTCTTCAACACAAGAGAAGGTTCACTCAATTACTGCTTGATATAAGCAGGACTGTAGCTTGTAGCATTTCTGTGTATGACTTTTTTTCAACAGTAATGTCAAGCTTTATTAGCACCTATTGAAGTCTAAGCTGGGAATTATTGAGATCTGCAATCAGTCTGAGAAACAGCTTCTATATGGTCTGTTTTCTTGGTAAATACTTTTTAATAACCTGACATAGAGAGGACTTTGAAGCTCGTATTGCTCCCTCCAGTACAGCAAAAATAGTCTGTCTTTTAAATACAACGGCTCCATTCCTTATCCTTCACTGAGATTTTCTTAGTGGCTTGAAGTCTGACCTCTTGAGGTTGAAGTCCTGCAGTATTTGTTTAGAAACCATGGGCAAAATTCCGAATTTCTAGGCATTTAATTGTGCATCTCTGTGCTAAGGNAGTCAGTTGCAGTCCTGCCTTGCTAGTTCACAATGCCTAATTACCCACATTGTTAAAAATACAAGCCTTATGTCTGGTCTGAATTGTTCTCATTTCTGTTTCCAAATGTGGGATCTTAACATATCTTTCTGCTAGCCTGAAGAACTGTGCACTTTTCAAAGTACTCTTCCCCATGTAGATAACTACAGATTTGAGAAAAATCTGCTCTTTTGACCTTCTCTCTGCTAAGTTCAAAGTCTTACCTCTGCTGCCTTGGCAGCAGTGCCCAGATCCAGATTTGTGCAAGTAGCTCAAGCCAAGTTGTGGATTCTGTACTATCGGTCCTCCTTTGCCTCTGACTCTCATCACTTCGTGCTTTGTGGTGGCAGAGTCACACATAAGCTTGCTGGCTTTCCAACTGGCCTTTCTCCTGCTGTGGATGTTTGCACAGAGACCAGACCTTGTGTACAGATGTGCTTCTGAAGGCAATGGGGGAATACCTGTGTTGTTCATTCCTGAACATGTGCATAAAATACAGCAACTTCCAGGCTCTGAACAGAGATGAATTTGTCAGCCAAAGAGACATTTTGCAACTTTTTATCTGCACCTGTGTCTTGAGTTTACTCTTTTGCTAACTTTGTCGCAGGAATATCAAGAGGGGAAAAATTGTGATTACACAGTCAAAAGTGGTGAAGCTCAAGAAAATCAGATCTAAACCACCCCAAGAAGAGGTGTTTCCATTAGAAGAAGTAGTAGGTTCATCCCAAATTAGACACAAAGACTGAATCAACAGAAATACAGTATGGATGGTCAAGACTCTGGACTTAGGTGTGATCAAGCTAATAACATAACTTTACCACCAGCATTTTTAATCTTTATGTTCATGTTTTGCAACTTTTCAATCTTTCTTCTACTTCTTGTCTGAATCCTCACTGACTTTTTTTAAACAGTTTCCTTAAAGAGTGGACAGCAGTGTTGGATTCCAACAGCAGGTGCTCCAATATCAAGGCAATATAGCCTTCAACTATTTTCCTTTTTATTTCACTAAATTGTACCCCTACTTACAGTCGCCACAATGGCTACTAAGAAACAACACATATTCAGCTGTCTGCCCTGAGCATTATTTCTTCTTCTTCTTTTTTTTAAATACTTCCTTAAAATCTTACAATGCCGAATTCCCTTCTTCTAAATATGATGTAAATTTTCTTCTAGATAAACAAATTGTCGTCGTTGGTACTGTACCACATATTTGACTGTGCTAAATCTTTATACAATGCAGATCCTTTTACATCAGTGATCTGCTTTTCTCCTTATTTTTTACTTATCAATCTTTCCTTTATAAGGAAACTTCACCAAAAGTGATGTGACTAGATGCTTTCTACAGGTTATCAATAAAAATCTGATAATGTGGGATAAAATTCTAGTGCGATCTTACTAGAAAAATACTTGCTCAGTGAAAATATCCCACTTAAAAGTAGACTTCAAAAGCCATCAACTGATGGTTAACTTACATAACATGCAAAACAATTATTTTATATAGTTTTAGATCCTCAATTCAAATCTTAAAAAAACACATCAGATGATTTAAAGATCTTATTACATCAACAATATTGTCTTTATCAAGCAAATTTTTATTTTAATCGGATAGTTTGATAAGATCTTCCTGCCATTATCTGCAGTCGATCAACATCCATTAAATTATCTTGTTTAATTCTTCAACACAAGAGAAGGTTCACTCAATTACTGCTTGATATAAGCAGGACTGTAGCTTGTAGCATTTCTGTGTATGACTTTTTTTCAACAGTAATGTCAAGCTTTATTAGCACCTATTGAAGTCTAAGCTGGGAATTATTGAGATCTGCAATCAGTCTGAGAAACAGCTTCTATATGGTCTGTTTTCTTGGTAAATACTTTTTAATAACCTGACATAGAGAGGACTTTGAAGCTTGTATTGCTCCTTCCAGTACAGCAAAAATAGTCTGTCTTTTAAATACAACGGCTCCATTCCTTATCCTTCACTGAGATTTTCTTAGTGGCTTGAAGTCTGACCTCTTGAGGTTGAAGTCCTGCAGTATTTGTTTAGAAACCATGGGCAAAATTCCGAATTTCTAGGCATTTAATTGTGCATCTCTGTGCTAAGGAAATCAAAGTATGGCCTTCGTTTCCTTTGAGTAATAGCATAATGATAAGTTAATGAAAAGCAGGATGGAGAAGGGTGTGAGGGAATATTAATGATAGCTATGTATTTGCATGTACAGAATATTTACGTAGTGCAAAATTACTTGAAGTAATGCTTACTACTGAAATGCATACGACTTACCACANTACGTAGTGCAAAATTACTTGAAGGAATGCATATGACTTACCACTCGAATCTGTAAATAAACACATACATATGGAGAAAGTGTGTACGTATGTGTGGGAGAAACCACACAGGAGAGCTGTGGGTGCAAGCCAAAGTAGAAGGCAAAGCAAAGCGAGGTCCTCAGGCAGGATGGGGGGGATGGGCCATTCTTTACCTGTAAGACCCTGTCCCTGGGAAATGCTAGCCTCTGGCACACAGGAGTAGAGCACGTGATATCTTGGCTTCAGAGAGCTGGAGCTCACAAAGCTTTATGGTCTTCAAGGAGAGAGCATGGGCACCGTGTCCTTTTTTGCTAGGGAGCTGGAAAGGTGGTAGCTCCCATGTGAGCGTCTCTGGGCAGGAAAGGTAAAAGCAGGTGATGAGAAGGCATCTCTAACCATCCATCCTCATCTTCTGAATCCTTTGGTGTCTGTGAATGCGTGACCTGAGCAGCTGAAAAACGCTGAGATAATGGCTTGGGGATGTCGATGTTTGACTTTCCCCCTCTATTGCTAGCTCTTGCTGTGTGCTTTCATTCTGTTTTTCAGTAGTGGCTTCATCCTGTGCCTGAGTGGCTTGCCCAGTTCTGCGGTGGTTCGGCTGGTGATGCAGCAGGACAGAAGCTGTACCACACTTGGCAAAACAAACTCCACTGCCACAGAATTCAAGATGAAGCTAGTAATGACTATGCTTGCAGTTACTTGGTTTTTTTATTAGTTGTATCTTTCTCATCTAGTCCCTGAGTCAAACCTGACACAGGTTGTGAGAAGCCAATGTCATTAATAACTGATGCATCTCCGTGTGCAAATAATAGATTCCTGAAGCTGTGGCTAGAGGAGTTTACTGCATATCATTAGCCCTTAGGTCACTATAACCCAATACACTACAGGTACATCAGCAGCCACTGAATTCCACACAGTAAAGCCAATAACTTCTGCTTGACTAGTGTGTTACTTCCTTGAAAGAATTCAGTTTCGGTCTGAAGACACTAAGAGGTGGTATTACTTGGAGGACACCTATGTTTTGTTTTATATGTACTTGAATTTGTCTGACTTCCACCGGCAGTCACACCTTCTTGTTCAGTCTGTCTACACTACGATGAAGAGCTTTTTACTGTCTTATTTTTTCCCTGTAATCAAATTTGTCACCTCAAACTATTGCATCTAGAGCAAAATCCATCAACAGAGGTAGGAAATTATCAACACTTTTATCGCTATTTTCATCAGAGAACAAAAGATGAAATCAACACAGAGATTCAAAATAATAAAATCTGTTGAGCATGTGGAGTTCTGCTTTGAGATGAGGGCTAATGTCCTGCTCTTGGAAAGCTTGAAGCAACATTATCATGCTGAAAATTACTCATACCAAAGCAAAGTGCTTCACAAGAGCAGGCAGCCTCATAACTCTTACATGCACAGAAGCACTATATATATATATCTGTATTGTGTAAAATAATTCAGCTCTATCTCATATGGTTGGTATAATTTTAATTGCATGGTAAAACAGGAGAGCATTTATAGAAGCAAAAGATAGTTGGGAACACCTGCCTCCTTATGTTCAGTGTATAAATTTGTTCATTTTCAATATGAACTGCTTCTTGAGGAATCCTAGCTGACAAGTCTAAGAACTGACTTTACAATATGATGAACATATAGAGCTAATATTTTTTTTTGCAGAATTCTGTTAAGTCCTAGTGAAAATCATTAAAAAAGTACCATCCCATATTTTCACAAGGGAAACTGGTTTCAAAACCTTTCCCAAAGGTGGCCAACTCATCTGTGTAGTTTGCCTTGTTTAAACCAAGTTGGACCAAGCACTTCAGAACATACTGCAGAAAATAATCCTCTATGTTTATGAGGAAGAGCAGAGAATATAGCTGAGCTCTTGCTTTTATAGTTTTTCAATATCACCCTGGGGTCACACAGGTCTATGAAATGTCTTTCATATTGTAAATCAGAAAAAAAGAGGAAAAAAAGCACCAAAAAACTTAGTTTCTCAGGTACTTGTATGTAATGAAGTGCTGGCCATCACCTGTAACTACACAGCACTGGAAACTCCCAACAGCTCCCACAGTCCCCGACACAGGGCTGGACCCTCAGCAGTAATCGCCTCGACAACTGTTGGGATCTCCCTGCCAACAAAATCTGGCTGCAACTCCCACTTTTCCAGGATTCCTGTGCCATTCCAATGCAGTCACCACACCCTGCGTCCGACCTGGGCAGGAGCTGGGAACCTGCCAGGGAGTGTGACTGCAATGTCAGATGTGCCGGAGGAGGAGGGGTTAATATTTATGTTTGTTCAGAACTTGGCCACATTGACCGGGATATCTGCCACCACAAATACATAATAAATACATACATGCACATATATATGCACTAATGTATATGCAAATTGTTCTTACATTTTGTACAATACAGATTGTTAAATGCACTAAGACTATCTAGAATACATAAAACCACATTTTTTAGGCTATAAAAAGATGAGCAGTTGTGTTTCTCCCCTGGTTTCACAACTTTTCACAATAAATCTGCAGCTCTACATACTGGAGACCTACATTTTCTCAATCTGACCCATTCATATGGAAGAGAAAACCCCAGAAACTCCTCAGTCACTTTTGGTCTTTGTTGAACAATACGAGCTAATTGAAAAGGAAAATCATCCTGCTGAGAAATGCAGAGCAGAAGGCACATAAGGAATGCACAGCAACCCACTGAGGCCTGGGCTGAGGCTGGGTTGTGTGCGGTGAGTGGGAAGAGGAGCGTTCCTTCCCATGGGAGCAAGTCCTGGCTCAGAAACCCTCCTGCATGCTGGAAGGACTTTACTCCATGGTAGGAGTGCACGCAGTGTTGATTACATCTCCCGTTTTCCCCAGCCACTGCACCCCACCGTCTCCACGGGGAGGGATGGCTTCTCTCTGTCTTCTACCGAATGGGACTTGGGTGCAAGCGTAATACTTGCCTACATGTTAGGTGACATCACAGCTGGTCTTGAGAAATATGTCTCTGAAATGCCAAAATAAACATCACAGATAGGCAGAGATAGCAGTGGAGGACAGCAAGCTGCACATAGGAAGAACCCACATTGCCAGCAGATACATCAGTTCATCACTGGATTTACATTTCTTTTTCTTCTTATTAAAAAAAAATTCCTGTTGATGGTAGCTTTCAAGTCAAACTGCATATACCCTGAAAAGCAGTATGAAATTCTTCCTTTCTGTCAGTCTCTGGGTGGGTTTCCACTTTCTATGGGCAGTTGTGCTTGCTCTCTCTGTAGTACAGCTCCTTTGGCAGTAGAGGGCACTTAGAATATGGACAAAACATAAAGAAATTCCTTCTGAAACTTCCCTCAGAAAGCTTTTGTTTAGCTATGTGAAAGCTTCAACGATGTCAAATATTCTCTAGTTTAAAATAAGGAGATTTTTAACAGTGTTTGGCTTTGTAGATTATTTAATATCTCTGCTTTAAACAAAATTAAAAAGCTAATTTTGCTTTCTGTTTGAGTTGGCTTTTAGCACTGCAAACGGTCTGTTTAGGTTTATGGTTTTTGTCTGGTGTGCTATCAGCAAAGCAACAATATTTTAATATTTTGCTGACACTAGGAGTAAAGGAAATAATTTTGCCTTAGAAAATTGTGAAAATAATTCTAGTAATATTTTAGGTTATTCTGGGGTCAAGTGAACCCATTCCAAAATAGGGAAACTCAATTATACAAGTGGTACAGAAGAAAGATACTGCAATGAAAACATAAGATGTGGAAAAATGTGCCCCATTACTACATTTTGGGTCTTCTAGGACAAATTAAGCTTTCCTGAGAGCTTAGCAGCCTGAAGAACTAGTCCTTCTATGGGGTCTCATGAAGCACCTAGAAAGGTTTGGACCTGCAGGGAACATGGGGATGTCATCAATATTTGGATGTGAATGTTACACCTTCGCTCATTGTCAAATGACACATTTCAGTTGTTCCCACTACAAAATGTTACTGTTGAAGTGAAGTAGAATTCATTTCACACCTGTAGAAATTTTACCAATAATCTTATAAACTTAACCTCCAGTGAACTGTTTGTGAAAGTCAGTGGCATTCACTCAGCTGAGGTGGTTCTTTCAGGATCAGGCTTGTGTGGCATATTTTATGACACTTCTGGTAGTTATGACAGTAATTGATGAGAAAAGTATTTTATATCTCGTACTCTTATATGAGAAAATATACGGAGCAGATACCGTTAAACAGGACAAAGTAGGCAGAAATCTCCTGTAGCTATTTGGAAGTGTTGGATCAGGTCCATAAGTGGAACAAACTGATGCAGCTCCAGTGACTGAAATGAAACGGTGGATTTAGAGCAACTGAAGAGCTGGTAAATTGTCTGTCAAAACATAGGAGTCAAACAGTGTGGGTGGGTTCTGGTTATATTAAATCACTGTCGGTACTTACAGAGTTTTGAGAACAGGACAAGGAGAGGACCTTGTTTTCCAAACCTTCTTTCATATATAGTAACACAACATTTCAGTGGCTCATTATTTTTGTTTGGCCTAATTTGTGTTATCACTTGCAGTACTTCTACAACTTGCACAAAACCAACAGGTTAATATTTTTGCAGGCATAACCTGCTCTAGATGCACTCATTTACATTGAACAATTACATCAACAGAGAACTTGATTTAGCAAGGCCAGACACACAGACATCAGCTAACTTTTCTCACTCAGCTTATTAAATTCTTCTAACGAGACATCTTTAGTGAGTTCCAGCAGGGATGGTGTCTCTCTGCTTACCAAAATCTCATCTTCCTTGTCCTCAGCTACCCCTAGGCTTCTGCAGAGACAGTGGCCAGCAGATCATCGCACGTTCAGCCACAGCACAGCTGCAACTAATGCATCCAGCCTGTAAGAGGATATTACAGATGCCGTGTAACTTGATGCAGGATTTGTGCGCTCCTACTGATGTAGCTATCAATAAAACAGACTGAGAGGAGAAGTGTGGTCAATCTCCAGCAGGAGAAGGATCTGTCAAGAAGGTGAAAGTCTTGGTTGCTCCCCATCCTGTTTGTGTGAGATGGGTAAGGGGCGGTGGAAGGTCTGCTGCACCTGTTGCTGTAAAAGCTGCTGCTGCTGCCTGTTTACAGATGGTGTTTGTAGTTGCTGCCCACAGTGTTCTTCTACCTCATGTAATGGAGGCCCCTTCCTTCTTGCACGTTGTTTCTACCAAAAAAGTAGCACCAGCTATCTTCTCTCTTCTGTACATCTCTGAATCAAAGGCACTGTATAAAGCAAAAGCAACTGCCATGCATGCAGCAGAAACTCAGCACTTATTTTCACCTCCATTCCAAAGACCAAAGAAACAGTAATTACCTAAGAACTTCCCATTTGAAAATTAGAACAACAGGAGAAAGCAACCACTGGAAAGGAAAAACCTGACTTTTGTCCACCAGCTATCAAACTGGTACAGTGGTTCACAAAGATTCCCCCAGATGCTTATTCCTACTCCCTTTTGCTCCAAGTCTGAATGCTGCTTATCACATGTTTAAGATTCAACACATAAAAACATGTCTCAGCAATTGGAATTTACCCTTTGACCTTTGTCCCCCCCGCCTTTGTCTCCCTGCTGCGATGCACAAGCTTTGTCCTCACCAAACGTCACTGTCACACTGGTGAAAACTGCTTTTTTGCACAAGTTCAAAAACTCAGCAGACAGCAGGGACGAAAGCATGTGTGTATATATATGTGTGTATATATATGTATATATATATACACACGTGATTGTTGTGTTGCCTCCTTACTGCACCCAGAGAAACATCAGAATTTCCTGGGTTTTGCCATTTTACATGCAAATATTTTTGTTCAGTGATACACCTAGCAAAACCAGACCTTGGAGCAGTGAATTATTCATTATGCTGAAATATTTCTTTTCATTGAAACACTTTTTTCACTGTGCATAGGCATGTGCGTGCCCATGTGGGGCTAGGAACAGGTATCGCTCTGCTCCTCTAAACTTCTACGGGGGGGTCACTGTGTAAGAAGAGCACGGATGCTCGTGCTGGTTATTTGATGACATATGGCAGTAGCTGCAGTCTTATAGCTGAATGTGATACACCACAGCAAATTAAGAAAAATAAACCTGCTAGTCTTTCTCCCCACTCCTACTTAAA
Organism: Syrrhaptes paradoxus; assembly: GCA_013400615.1. Taxonomy (NCBI): domain Eukaryota; kingdom Metazoa; phylum Chordata; class Aves; order Pterocliformes; family Pteroclidae; genus Syrrhaptes; species Syrrhaptes paradoxus. The sequence goes on along the minus strand of VZTO01023064.1, from coordinate 230,198 downwards.
CAAAACAAAGGTGGTTTTCTTTTATAAGGTGAAGAGCCATTGTTACCTGTGCAAAAACCAGATGATACAGCTACGTGCTTCGAGTGCTTGGTTTCTATGTGTCTGTATGTAGGTGTATAAAAACTAACCAGACAGGTGGATTTGTGTTGGTAAATAGGGCGCTTCACACACAAAAATGCATACGTGTACACATCCTTGTTCAACAACATTCAACCAGCTTTTAAGTAAAAATAATACCCTCAGACTGGAAGCTGAGCCTGGTGTTCATCTATCAGGCGTGCCAGTACAGTCTGTGGTGCAGTCTGAGGATAGCTCTACTGCACAATTATGAGATTATATCCTCTTTAGAGGGTATAATTATGCCTCCTCTATATATCTTATTTAGAAGGCATAATGCCTCTCCCCTGAAAGTGAAAAAAAAAATAGTACATAGAGCTGCAGTGATTTTTTGCTTCCAGTGCACAAAAGACCATAGACATCTGGAAAGCTTTTGTATGCAGGATCTCTGGGCTGCAAAGAACAAGGCTGGACTCCTGATATGTACTTGGAAAAAAACAAAATAAAAACAAACAAAAAAACCCCAACCTTTGAGGATTTTGGTGACAGGAAGCTACGTCTTGCAAGAATTTCTCCAGATTCATTTTCACAAATGTCTTAGTAATGACTGTTTGACAGCCTAAATCAAACATGCCAGTCAGTAGCATTGGGATATCCCTAGCCATAATAAAACTGAAGACATCTTTTTAAGCAACCTCTACTTTGCATTTAGCACCATTAACTACCAGTATAAATAGGTACAGGTGTTACAGACTCAGGAGTTACGGCAGAGGTAATAATAAAGCAGTGGCACGTTCTACCCAGAAGGTGATGGATAATTTAGTATTTTAGTTCCTGTTTTGTTGCACTGTTTAATCTTTCCAAGCTCAGATCAAAAGATTGTTCATTTTGGATGATAAAGCTTATTGCTATTGTCCAGTATGTGTGATGACCACTTAATAATATGCACCATCATAAGGCAGTAGCTCTTTTCAGTTTGTTTTCAGAGGTGGTAAGGAGTCTCATTGCTATACTCTTTTTCATAGAGCTGAGGTTGCTGCAAACCTGAAGATAAATCTGCAAATCTATGTGGCTATTCTTTATCATTGTCACTAGCTTAGTGGTGGTCTGCCATTTTTCTTTAAAGCTGGGCACCAACTGCTGGCCAGAAGTATTTTTCACTGAATTCTTTGTACTTTAAATAAACTACTGCTTCCAGAACTGCCAAGTGTTCCTCATTCATCTTCAGGACACAGAGCTTCATGTATATCTTTGCAAGCCTTGACTCTGGGAAATGTTTGTCTCATCTCTCTGCAACCTATAGCAGTCTTTGAACTCACTTCAGGTTTATTGATGGCCTTGACTAAATTAATGCAGATGTAATTTTTTTAAAGGGTTTACACTATGACTAATCGTATGCAAAACAAATCCTCATTTAGAGAAACTCACCGTATATTCTCCTCCTCTTGTTCTAAAAGGTCTTTCTAGATTTATACAGTAAATGTTGCTGAAAGTGTAGAGAGGGGGAGATTGTTGTTTCCTTTGGCATTTCTCATCTTAAAGTGGCAGAAGAATATGCATTTGCTTTTCCCTGTGGAGGAGGAGATAATATGATAACCTTCTGATTATATACATAAGCGGGAACTGATCAGCTTCTCTTGTGGTTCGTTTTTAAGGGCAAGTTCCAGTTGGATTGTGCTAATGCACATATTCATGAATCTCTCCAAACAGGATTCACTGCTCTCCAGGGAACTGTTGAAGTATGCATCATTGTTTCAATGAAGTATCTTCATTATAAAAGATAGGAACTATAAAAGGTGAATACCATTTGCCTCAGCCTAATATAATCTCTAGTTTGACTTTCTCCCGCTATAGTGATTTCTTTTAACAGAATCAGAGAGAATAAAATGAGAAAATTTCAAATGAAATATTACATGAAATTAGGTACATGTGCCTTGATGAGCAGAGTATTTTATTTTCCATTGTTTTATTGAAATAGGGAAAAAAATAATATCAGTGAAATAAAAAATATCTTTAGGATCACATAGCTGACTCAATGTGGCTCAGTGGGGATTTTTGGTCTCTAGAGGTATGTAGTTTCCTACTTCAGTGCATTAAAACAAGTGAGTATAATAGGCTGCAATGCTGAGTAAAGTAAACATATTTAAGATTTGGGAAAGAAGGCAGATGCTAGAATCTTTACTGAAATCAGTCACAAAAAGAATTTTGCTCATCGCACAGAATGGGGTGACATAAATATCTCTATAGACTAAATTATTAGTCAGGTTTCATGTTTTTTTTTTACTCTATAATTATTTTAGAGCCCTACATTTTCATTTATTATAATATGCACGTTACAAATAGCAGTTAGCATTGCATTTAAATATGACGAGAGAAAAAAGAACCTTGCAGTATCCAGAGAGGCTTCTTAAGGCAGGGAATATGGTGAAGAAACACAATCATTTTCATCTAAACAAATATATACATATAGCTGTTTATATATTTATATCTTGTTGACATATAAAAATAAACAAATGTGGTTTTTTTCAGACAACAACAAATCTCTCACAGAAGAGAAGTTTTTCTGTAGCTTTCAGCACTCTGGGCAATGTATAAACAAGGAGATAGGCATGATCGTTGCTCAAGGAGCTTGTGATCCGAGCAGGGTATAGACAACTCTGTTCAGATAGATATATTACGAAGGTTGAAGGTCCAATGTTAAAGGTATTAAAATAATATTGGACTGTTTTATTGTTTTGCTTTGTGTTCTAGAAAAAAATAACATGGTATTCAAGATAAAAAAAATGGCAAGGATATCTAGCTCTGGATGGCCTTGTGACTTCAGATAGCTCTGTGTTACGTTAGAAAACGCGTTATATTTTAGTTTGTTTTCACAGTGTAAAATTCATGCCTGTGTATAGGAGCAAAACATGGCCTCTAGCGCACTTAAATTCCACTCGAGCTCTATTTGGAAAGCTTAAGTGGGGCTTATATAGTGAATAGGATATTTCCTGGCACTTTGATCCGTGATGGATTTCTCTTGTTGTAGCAGTGGTGACACAAGTCATGTGTTCTATAATGACACCAGATTTATGAAAACCTGTCATGGTCAAAAGCAGTCACATGCTCACACACACAAAAATCTGGTGCTACATCATCAGCAACGTTAGAAGAATTACACATATTTCACAGTTTGGTTCAACGTCACCAGGTCTCTGACAACAGATCGCTGACATCCGTGGCATGACTGGGAGCTTCCAGCCATCCTCCCCCTCCTCCTCCTACTCCAAATTCTGTTTAATTGAGTATGTTGGCAACCAGACCTTGAAATATGCTTTGCTGTCAATGGCTTCCTTTCAAAAGGCAAAACGTCAATATGAGTTTCTGTACCACTTGGTTCTGTGATTAGTGGCTTTGGTGGCAAACTGGTGCTTGCAGAATGTACCCATGCTAGCACGATACAATAATATCCTGGAAATCCTGCCTGGGAGATACAGTGAATCATTCATTAGGGAATATGTGAATATATTACATAAATGAATATATTCTATTCATATATATATGCGTATATATATAGTAATTTTTATATAGTTTCTATAACATTCTGTAAAAGAAAGATATAAATGAATATTTGTATTCTATATATTATTGCTGTAGTACATAAAAATCATACAGATGAATTAATATATTGTATATCATATTAAATATACTATGTGCAATTATAATATATAGCAATGTGTATGTTTATATATAATATTAATATATAAAAATGAATACATCATAAATATTTGAATTTTTTGTTTCCAAGACCAAGTTTTCCAGAAGTATTTCAGCTCAGCCATTTGAATTTTAAGCTGCTCTCTTTCTTCTAGCAGGAGAAGTGAGATGGTATTTCTTTCTGTTTCTGGCTGGATAAAATTAAGTTGTATGTTAAGAAGCCTTTGTGGTTTTGCATGTCACAAAAAAGGAAAGGGCTCTAGAGAAAGCATTAGACCTGAGAATATTTGCACTTATGCCATACTTGGAGCATCATGTCAGTATAAAACTCAATGACAAGGACACATGTAGCATATGACACTGCTTTGCGAAAGGTGTGCACAGAACTTTGTCTTCTATAATTTTAATTGGGCTGGGTGTTATTCTGTGATTTTTTGGAATTTATTTCCATACATTTCCTAATACTCTGTCCTGTCCCATCCTCAATATTAGAAGCAGGTAAGGAGGTGGAAGTATTTAAAATTTGTTTTCAAGTTGTCTCCTAAGTAAGTAAAATTTCACATATGACAGGGAAAGATTCCAATCAGAATAAGCAAAATATATTTGTAGCCCTGGCTTAGCACTATTGTTATCTCTGGAGAAATACAGTGAGGCAGCTGCGTATCAGTGCTTCACCTCCATTGCTGCAGAAGAGAGATGTCTAGTTCCTCAGTATTTCCAGGAAAGAATCCAACCTATTTGGATCAAGACATAAGTAGGACTCTACTCCTAGAGACAAGAAAAGGGAAGAGTCAGAAAGGCAGAAGATTCATCTGCCCCAGGAAACGGCTGGTTATGGAAATGCTGTTTGAAGGGACTTTAAGGGAGGAAACAAAATGTCTAAAGTTACTCAGAAGTAGTTAGGGAAATCCAAGGATACAAATCAATGCATACCACAAATGTTTATGTTCTTTGCCCTTATGCCTGTAACAAAACTGCCAAATGTTTTTACTTCTTTTTTTGCTGATATGTTCTACTCCTCATGTTCAGTAAAAACTAACTTACAAATAAGTAAAGGCTTTCACTACCAAAGGAATGACAGAACAATATCATTATCATGTCAGGTGACACAGCGTTTTGTAGTAACCCAGTAAATAATTTATGTCATCATTGTACATTTTTTAATGAAACTACTGTTTTTAAATGCGCATTAGTGTCATGAAGACATCGAAGTAGCTTGCAAGATACATTTTACATAATGATGTGGTGGGTGCCACGGAGGGATTCACATCCCTTCAAGCATAGCTAGGACCCAAACACCGTCAGTTGGGTTTGCTGGGGGAAATCCCGGTTGCACTGAAAGCAATACTCCCTTTGACTTCAGTAAGGTGTGACGTTCACCCACTGTTTTCACACTGGGCCACGGGACCCTGCTAACATAAGGCATCAAAAAATGACTTCTGGTCAATCAGGGTTTCAGTACAGAGCTGATGGTCTGAGAGAGAAAGTAAATCAGTGTGGATCAAACTTGTTCTGAAGGGATCTTAAAGGTCAAGTTGATGGTTAAGTCAACGTGATTGCTCAACTCGGTGTAGACTTGCTGATTATAGTGCTGAGTTTAGAGAGGTGAGCAGGACTGGACTGAGCCCCCCAGATTAATCCCCAGAGGTGTCTCCCCCGTGCTCAAATATTAACTTCTCACACAGAATCTGAATTGCGTGGAAGGGTCCTCGTATCTCAGTCTTAAATCCAGTCCTTCGTCTGTTAGAAAGCTTTATTGGGAAATCACATATAGAATAAATTGCTGTTATATATTCAATGTATTTACAACATCAAGTACAAAAATCTGCCCTTGCAATTCATTCAGCTCATCACCACGAGATTTTAGTAACACCCCACATCGTAAGACAAAAATCAGATCTTTTTCAAAAGTTGTCTTTAGGAAATCAAAATGTAAAAATTAAGATAAAACGGAAAAAAAAATTGTTTCTTAGTTCTAATTTCTTCAAATGCTGAAGAGCAAAGGAAGCAGGCTACAACTCATGCCTGCAGTCCCGTGCAAGTGAGGCAGAAAGTCTCCAGTGGCAGAGGAGAGCAGGGGTGTGATGGAGAGGAGCCTGTACAGATCCAGGGAAAGAATGTGTCGTGTTGCTTGTTCTCTGTAAACATGAGAGCATTTGGCACACAGATTCCTTGTCAGTCTCAGTAACAGAAAGATACATCCTAGGCCACAAACAGAGCTTTTTCTTCTTTTAGAAGGACATGTGAATAAAGAGAAGAGACGAGGAAATTACACATGTGGTTGAAGTTTTCAGAGGAGCAACATCTTTTCTGATACAGTAGTCCTGATGCATTCATGTGCTAAAAGAAAGAGTGGAGTATTACTTCGGATTATCCACCGTTACTTAGCAGAAAAGATAGGGACTGTCGCTACAAGGAAAAAAAAAAAAGAGAGGGGGAAAGGGAGAGTTTAAATAAGAGTTTATTTTTCCGTTATATATATGCTCTATCTCTCCCCGTCTCTCTAGAAGGCCAAAGCAAGTCTTAGCTGTAGGGCTTTTTCATAAGTCATTCTTCATACAAAAAAAATGACATATACTGGTTATTTATCAAACTCCTTCTTACTTTTTGTCTCTTTCTTACTACAGGCAGGGTACAATACAGTATCTACAAACATGTTATATAAAAACAATATGAGAGTGACACAGGCAGAGCTACACTACATATTATTGCAAAGACAGAGAGAAAAGAAACATGTTAGTACAGCAATGTAATCAAGTACAATTAATAAGTATTATGTATACAGATAAATAGAAAGGCTCTGAAATTTTTCATAGTACAGGAGGATGAAGTAGCCATTCATGCCGCCTTCTGCTCCAGTAGAAAGCACCAAGCAAATCCCTTCCAGCTGGAGTTGGGTATTATACTTGGCTCTTTGCACATCATCTTTTTTGTGCTCTTAGGTCAAATAATAAGGTATGAACACATAATGGCACTCCTTTTTCTCTGGGAGCAGATATTTCTTCTTACCTTGTCCTTTTAAAAGTTGCATTGATGACAAATAAATCACAGATATGAAAAATAAATACAGCTTGTTGATTGAAAACTCCATCTGGTTTATTTGGCACCAGCTCTGTTTGGTGATTATGACACAAGCTTCCGCAACATCAAAGTCATGTGTCTTCTTTAAACTCCCTGAAAAAAGAAAGCGGTATTTATGTATTATATCTGCAGCCATATAATGCCAGTTATTTTTCCATACAAGTAAATCCATTTCAATAACAAATCAGACTGTGACAACTACAAAGTAAAAAAATGGAATAAGAAGTTCATTAGACACTGTTTGCAGGTATCAACTCACATGGACAGAGCTCTGAAATTTTGTGTCATCTTCTGCAGAAACAGCTGAGAATTGGCCAAGAAAATCCTGTCTCAGAGTGTCCTTTTGATAGCAGTGACTCACCTGGACTGTGGAAGTCCAGACCATTAAGAAAATAATGGGGGTAAATAATAAAACATGTATTTCAAAATCATTCATTACAGAAAATTTCCATATGAAGAAGAAAGCCTCTTTCTTCTCCTTTTTTTTTTTTCTGTTTATCCCAGCTGCTGTCTTAATTCTGTACAGCGATTTCATCGAGTGGTAGGTCAGGTTCATTTACCTGCAAGTAAAGAGATGAGAGAAAAGGAGTCTTTGGCAGACTTTTCTAAGGGGGGTGGAAAAAAAGTGAAGGCAAGTTAACAGGAAACTCTTTAACCAGAGGAAGACAAGCTCTGCTCACCCTCATGCTTCCAGACCCCACATCACAGCAGTGTTCCCTGCAGCCTGGGCTGGAGCAGGTGCTTTCTGCTCTGTATTGCCACCGTTCAAAGAGATGCAGCTTTCAGGGCTGTAAAGTGTATTGCGGATGAAAATGGTCAGGAAAAACGTTTCCCATACTGATGTAGGTCCTTATTTTAGTGACTCCTAGAGCCACTTCAAAACACACTGGACTCCCGTATATTTCTGTCCCACTGTATGACCATGAATAACAATAACTAAGAACCGAGCAGTGATGTTATTAGCGCAAAGGGAGGAGAGGGATCCTACGTTGCTGACTGCACTTTTTAGAAACAGGCTGGATATGGGTTTTGTTATTCAACCAAATCACAACAATTACCTCAGTGAACCTGGCAAGTGTTTTAAAACAGGGAGTCCAAAGGAAACTGCGTCGCTTGTCTCCACTTGCCCTTGCTCTCTGCCTTTGCTTTCTCCTGGAATCCTTGTGAGAAGGAGGAATTTTGTCTGCATTAGAGGGAAGCTGCACAAAATGGGGAGAATTTAGCCCTCACCGCGGGGAGTGTGACACACCACAGAATAAGCATGGCCAGTGCAGAAATTCAGCTTTCGTAGAATCCCTTGTAGTCTGAATCTGAATGTAAAGCTACTTCCCACAGGATAAAGCCAAAGAGAAGGGAAAGGGCTGGCAGAGGGATTGTCTGCTTGCTTCAGTGCAGTTCCCACTGCAAGTCCTTGTATACCGACTGCTCTCTCACACGCACCCTTTGACAGAAGCTTGGCATCTCCGCTGAAGGCTTCATAATTAGAAAAATCCTGTGCTTGAATCTGAAAGCTTTGCAGACATGCTTTCATTTTTCTAACAGGATGATTATTAATGGGAATATGAAGCTCTTTGTTATGGATTAAAGGCTAGGAATGGTATAAAACTGTCTTTATCAAGTTTTTCAGGTTTAATGATTTTAGACTGGGTGCATGTCCCGAACATTTTTCTAAACTCCTGCTTTCTGTTCTGAGATAAATTATCAGAAGTCGAAAGTCGTTATTTTAAAGCAGAGAACCCAAACCCAGCAGCACTACACGTGTTTTAGCCTTACCTCAGGCTGCTCTTCTGTCTGGTTAGAGGAGGTGCTGAGGGTTCAGACCAGTTCTTGCTTCATTGATACTAGTTAGTCCATCTCTAATCATAATGCAACAAAACTACCGTGGCAGCTACCACAACCAAGCTATCAACGTGACCTTGTCATTTCAATTTTTCACACATATTCTTTGCTTCCCCCCACCATGCCTATGTACCATATCGCACTAAAATCTCATCTCTCCAGCCTACTGCCATGGGCTACTAATCTGTAATACAGCTCACTCGGAGAAATGTCAAGCAGGATGAAAAAGGTAAAACTCACAGAAGAGAAACTTCCATTGGCCATTGCCTCTCCCATGAAACTCTCTGTCACCTGCTTGTCACTTTGCACTGTGCTGCAGTCCAGCCCAGGGGCAGCAGGGTTTGGCTTTGCCCCTTATCTGAGTGACCTGTGGAGAATTACAGACCGTTACATGGGCTCTAACCATGAGAGAAATAAATGTACTGCAATCAAAACCTCCCTCTTTTTCCGCCATGAAAAACAAGAGAAGTTCACAGGTTTAGTTTTCTAAAATCCCCATCATCTTAATTTTCTATTCCTTGTCCCTAGTCTGTTCCCATCGCATAGCCCCACAGATGTCCCCATCTTCTTATCTTCATAGTGACAACAATGTTCACGCAAACAGGGACAAACATTTAATGCAAATACTTCAGCAAATTATTTCTGATCACTTAATTCTAAGTTAAGTAAAAATCACTAAAATATGTGGAGTAAGTTTAAAAAATGAGTGAATTAATGGAACTAATGTTTCACTCACAGGTATTTTATAGGCAGGAAATAAGAAGATAAATTCATCTGAAAAATCATTTTGTAATGCTTGTTCAGTTTCAGCTATATGTACTCCAAGCCCGTGGTTAGAGCAATCTATCAGGCTACCAGCTCTGCCTGATCCAGCTTCTCCAAACAAAATTGGCCAGAAAAGTAATGACACGTGGAGTATTTTTCCTAAAGCTCACATCGTGATACGTTCAGAGAACTGAGGGTCTGGCTTATGCCCAGACGCTCCCATTTTCTGACCAATCTAATTTTAACAGAGGCCAGGTATTTAAGGATGATAACTCTGCATATAGAGTATGTTTTATACACCGAATAAACATTGTCAATGACTTTCTGTGTTGCAGACAATAACTTCTGTTTTACTTCTGTCTGTTACTCTGAAAGGCCAGAAATTTCCATCTCCTGTGGGTGTAAGAAAATACAGCTTACTGAAACATCAGATCAGACGTGGGTTTTCATCTCTGTCCATTTTCTCTCACATGAAAGACTTCTGGAGCAAGCAAAGCATGCTTTTGTTGACCAGCAAAGATCAAAAAGGCAGCTTATTTTTGTCCTTCAGCCACTAGACTGATACTCTCCGTTCTGTTAACATTCTGCCCCCATTTGAACCGGACGCTTTGGAAGTATCAATAATGCAAGTTGGAGGGCTGCACTATCACTCTTCCTGTATTTGCCTCTTCTTCTACAAAATTAAATCAAGTTGAAATAAAAGGAGACACAATCTCAGTCATATAGGCAGAAAATCTCATGTAGCTTTGCAGCAATTCTCAGTGAAATATTTGAAAATATTTATGTTGGCAGCAGTGACTGATCCACATTGAGAACGCAGAGTTAACAAAATACTTCCACCCCGCGGAGACATAAACACAGAGTTGGAAGCCACTCATCATGCCATCCACCTTCTCCCCGCTTCCTTGACAGGCACATCTCCCGAAACACAATGTTGTTTTACAGGAACATCAGAAAGTGCAGAAGTAACTAATAAACCAGTGACAATCCCACTAACCACAAGGACTAGGACCAGTAAATGGTGCACCCCTATTATTTATGAGTGAAGAGAATATATGTAGCTATCAGAGCCCTTCCTTAACATCGCAGATTGGGTCAAGAATAGATTCTGTAGGAGAGCTCATGCTATTTCTCTGTCTCAGACTATTTCCGTGATGAATGTTCTTACAGGAATCAGATGATTCAGTGGATCAAGAACAGAAATGTCAGCTGTGACTGCCTGTGTCAAACACTGTTGTTCTCTACCTCAGCTCATTGCTGTATGCTCAGAGTTCAACTGCAGCACTCCTGGTCACTTCGTAATTGGCAGAAGAATTATTCTCGATGCATCTGTTGTTGAGTGTTTCCCTACTTAAAATACATATGTAGGAATATTCTCAGGTGAGACGCACATAGACATAAAAAGATTGTGTTGAAAACACAGTAAGAAGCACTAAGTATTTATCCACAACTGAGTTCTCTCCAATTTGCTCCAAAACAGAGAGTAACAGCATCCTCCCACGTTAAAATGCATTTGATTATAGGGTTTCTAAGGTGGTAAACAGCCACACTGCACAACAAATTGCACGCTGCTGCCCTGCCTCGCCAACCCAAGCAGCTACCTGTGATGAGGGAAGTCTTCTTCCACAGAAAACCTGGACCGGTCCACAAGGTCCTATCACTTGGTGGGTCAGTGTGGCGCCAGTTTCTCCTGTGTACCTCCCAACAGAGCCAAGACCTGGGCCGCCCAGTACAAACTGGATCTGATTGTCAAATGCAAAACAGAGGAGGAGGAGGAGCTCTCTCATACTGCATTCCTCCCTCCTGCAAAGGCTGGCAATAGTGGAAATTTCAGAAGCCTCCTTGGCCCAGTTGTGCAGGTGTAATTGTTGGTCACTGTGGAGAAAAGATACAAGTGATTTTCAAGATACTTGAGCAAAACTTTTGCCTGATTTCAATGAAATGTGTTTAAAGCTTGAAATTTATCTTGGTTTCCAGCTTTTATACACTCTTTAAAGAATGACTTTTCTTGTTTGTTTTTGGGGAGTTTTTTTGAGGGTGGGGGAGTTCTTCAAGTCTGTTTCTTTCTTGCAGTAAGAACGGATCTAAGAATGATAAGACATTTGGTGATATTTTTGTCCCAATAATAAAATTTTGTCTCACTCTTTCACAGTTTCAGTATCTTATCATTGGTGGCTAGTTTCAGATCTCCCTCTCTGGACAGATCATGCACAGTCTTTCTTTCCAAACATTTTTTGTAATATTCAATGGCACTGCATGCCTCCATTTGTTTGCAGTGGATGGTTCTCCATAGCAAAGACTTTATAGACAAGCAAAGTAAAACAAGCCTCTTTTCTCCTTGCCTCTCTTCACTCTAACAAGTGAATAGCTCAGATGTACGTTAAGTATTTGAAGGAATAATATAATTTAACCAATGTACGCTGCTCAGTGACCTAAATCACCTGCTTTCATAGACAGTCGACATTATTTACATTCAGCCTTTTTTGTAGAGAGGCTTTTTGAATGACCCTTCAGAAGGAACATGCGCAATAGGAACACTCCACCCGCTGCATCTGCACCTACCACTTATGGTACACCTCCGGTTACCCTGTGTCTTTCAACCAGGTGTCTACAGCTCCACAGAAAAAAGATGTCTCTTTTTTTCTTTTTTTTTTTTTGGTCAGTGAAATCACCGACTTTAAGACCATGCTCTATACACAAATGGAACTTGATTCCTTTTGCTGATGAAACACATCTAGTGTACCCTAAATCTGACTGTCAGCTTGCATACAGGGAGCCAGCCCTTGACAAGGGTGAAGCTAACACTGGGTAATTTCAAGACAGACAAGAATAAGCCTCCTTTTTGTTATGATATCTGATGTGACCACAGACACAAAACATTCAGAGACTTATCTGGTATTTTTTCAGATAAAAATATTCAAAAATGAAGCTATAGTTCAGACAGCTGAGCTGACAACAGCTTACAGAAAGTGAACACAGTAAACAATTGCAGAAGTCTCCAGACACTGCAAGACAAGAAGAGCAAATATTTTCTTCCTCTGAAATGCAACTTGTTTTACTAACTTTTATTTGACTGTATGCCATCGGTTTCAGATAACATAGGGAAAAATACACTGTAAGACTGTGGAGTGGTGTCAGTATGGATTTAAATTAGAAATATCATTATAACATCGTGACTTTAAAAATTATTATTTTAATGGTCTTTTCATTGAGACTTACAAATTTACAGCCTGAGTATTGTTAGATTATTTTGTCTTGCCTGTACACAGTTGTGAATATTATTCTGTGTCATTGGGCATACAAAATATACATCATTTGAGCACCACTATTTCCCAGTTCATCCCTTCTATGAATCCATTATCTCCGAGTGTTGACTCTGTGGTTCCCCAAACAGTTGAATGTGAGGAACTTACCTTATAAAAATCCTTCAGTGAACCAAACCAGAGCTAAGATGATAAGAAGCCCTGAAACGAAAGGAGATGGCAGGCACTGAGTGCCAGATCTGTGATCCTGTTGGGGCACCTCCACCCCTCGATGCCAATCTCAAATATGACAATTAAAGCACTAGTCAACCACCAGAAAGTTCTGTTGCTGTCTAACCATGCACAGCTTCGGACTTTGGAGCTGATGACCTTAACTATCCACAAGGATATGATAAAGGTTTCCAACAAACTGGAGCCATCCAGAACATGTGATGTGTCATCTTCAGTCCTTTTTACCTTCCTCTTTTTGATGTATTACCTGACCATAACAGATATTGCATGGCTTTTTTGTTTGTTTTTTTCTTTGTTTGTTTGTTTTTTTCTTTTGACATGGCTTGGCCATTGCTGCTTTGAAATCAGACCTCCCGGGGTAACATGGGTCAAGCTCACTGAGGCATACTGCACGGACACACCGATTAGCACTAGAAGTTTATCATCCCAATCCAACCACTGAGGCTTGCATGGTACTCAGAGTATTAACTACGGGAGTAATTTATCATTTTATGGCATATCACTTTGTTACATTCCGAGAAGGGAAAACCATTGTCATTGTAATTACCTATAAAATACATAGCACCTGGCAAAATTAGACATTCCAAGCCTTTAATTATAATAGCTTGCTTATAATGTTTTTAATCCAAATACAGGTAACTTGGAAAATTTCAAATTTAATTGACTTACCTGCAGAAACCTCATGCTGACTCCTGCCCAGGGAGTGCAAATCTCCCATGAAGAGGGAGGTTAGAATTAAGGAATGGGGAGAGAATATTTATGGTCCTTAAATGTGCCTTAAGCAAAGATTTGAAAACTCAACCTGATGCTGTCTGTCTTCTTAAGAAACACATCTCCCAAGAAATCTGGGCTTTTAGTTTACAGATCTCAGAAGAATGTGAGAATATGATAGTCTGCATCTCTGTGGGGACCAATTATTGCTAGATGTGGTTTTTGCACGAGCAGAAATGGCTCAGTTTCAGCATGTGGAAAACCTGGGAAGCTAATCTGTGTGGTGCACTGATTCTACTCTCAAACATAAGAACACACACAGTTTCTGTATGTATGCTGTAATGACCTCCAGTGTGATGCAGAAATGTAGGGGTGGCTTTTACAAGATATCCAGCAATGCAAGGCTGCTACATATCGGATAAGATCCAAGCCCTTGCTGTGTAACCTCCACAACCTTAATGATGTTCTTAATGGATATGTGGGCTGAAATTTATAGTTTCAACATGAGAGCTGAGTGTTGTGGTGGTTTTTTGTTTTGTTTTGTTTTTTAATTAAAGAAAGAATGCAATGCTGGAGTGATTCCAGAGACAGCAAATTTTTTCATTTTTACAACACTCAGGTAGTCTACCATGGTTTCTCTTACAACATCCCACTAAAGCTGTAAGCCAGACTCTGAGACCCAGATAAACTAGCTTTGTTTCAGAAGTACGGGGAGTGGAAGAGACTACAGAAATCATATATAGCTTACCTTGAACTTCAGTGTCCCATCTGGAAAATGCGAATAATATTCCTTTATTGTACTAGTCTTAATGCACTACATACAAATAGCTTTCAGGACAGGCCTGAGTTGTATTGTCTTTTTTAATAGACACATTTTAAAGTATATATTAACCTCTCTCATTTTACAGTTGCTGCACAGATTTATTTTACAGATACATATAATAAACTGTTGGATGCAATCTGAGAATGAAGATGAAAATTAAAACAGCATTTGAAGATTAATCTAGTTTATAAATGACCCTTGACTCTTCCTGCTTGGCATAGACCATGAAGAAAAGTGTATGTAAAATGTATTTCCTTCTCACTTTATCAAGTCTGTACTATTAAGGGTAAATAATTATCAGATAAAACAAACCAAATAGAAAAGATTGTTAAAATTATCTAATCAGGAATTAAAATTATTAACAAATAACTCCTTAGATCCTTTTGGAAAAACAGCTGTACAATTTTTTTCAGGTTCACCATGGCATCGATTTGTAGTAGCTTTGGGAATTACATGTTTACTGCCAGAAAACAAACCAGGGCAGAGAACAGAGACACACAAAAGGACAAGAGTTGAATGATCTTGCTACAGAGCTTCATTGGGTGTCAGGCTGCCTCTTAGTTCATTAGTTTCAGGTGTTTTAATTTTTTCAACTTCCACTTTTACAAGTATTTTACATCATTTCATTCTAATGATGGGGTTTCATTTTAACTATTGGATATATCAATTTCACCACAGTTTTTCTTCTTTTTATTTTAACAACTTGAGGACTCATACCAGAACTCAAATGTCTCTTTGTTCTCTTGCCCTGATTTAAAGCAAATTGCCTTAGATGTACTACAGTAGTTTTGAATGTCTTAAAAGTTTTTAAAATTGTGAATTATATGAAATATTCTAACAGTTTAAGTTTAAATGATGCAATTAGCCAGTTACAACTGGAACTACCAGGCCTTATTTAAAATAATGAGCTCTGACAGTTATGGAGCCTGAATTATTCATTGATAACTAGCTTTTCCTCTTTTGCAAACCATGGCTAACATTAATAACAGAGGTGTAAGTGTAATAACAAAAGAGTTTGACATTGGGGATACAAATACAAAAGTGCTAAATTCTTCCTTAATTAAAATTACTATACTAGTAACAGTTTCCAAAGGAAAATCATTAGGCCTAATATTTTCTCATACATTTCAGCACTTTTTTTCTGCAGGGAGTCACTGATTAGAGTAACAGCGCTTGATGATTCATCATCCAAGAGAATACTTTAAAAATACAGTTAATGTCTGTAAGTGCATTAAGGATGGTATTTTAAAAATAAAATACAGCACTTTCTATTGTGGTTCCTACAGTTACCACACTTCTGAAAACACATACTAATGGTATGGAGCCCTCCCTGTGCTTAAAGGTGTTCCTAGTGCTCTTCGTCTTTCACTGGCCCACCCTTCTTCCTCCACAGTCACTCCATCAGCCTCAAAGAGAGTTGCTATTTGTAGCATACCTGAACACAAATAAATTGTTTTTCTTTTAACGTGAGTCCTAAGATTTGTATCGGGTGGCTAATATTTTTACAAAAGCCTGAATTCTCGTGAACTAATTGCTTGCTGTAAGCCTGAACATTTTCCATTAGAATTGCTAATACCAAAACAGAATCTCTACATAAAAGAATCTAAGTCTCCTAATTACTCAAATGTTCACATGCATCTACATGTCTTTTATGAAACAAAACAGAGTTTATACTATCGAAGCAGCAACTGGTCCTCATTATCTCTCAAAGAAAAGAATTCTGGAAGTAGGACATGCTAAAATAGTGACTCATCTGCAAGTAAGAGTAACTGATCTTTGTCTAGAACTCTTGGTTACCATAACAGACAGCATTAAATTATCTATGCTGTCAGAAATAGGGATCTTAAACAAGCAGAAGTAGAGACTCAGTTTGGGATGACCTGTTGAGTTACTGCAATTGCAAAACACAACAACAGTGCTGTTTAGAATATCATTGTGCAACTGACTTTCAGTGTGACATGTATAGCTGGCCTTTTGTGGGAAGTCTAAAGAGGCTAAACCTCCAAATGGATGCCATGCTTCCTGTGCACCTAACTTCAGATCTTCCGAAGATCGCAGCCTAAATGTGTATTTTAATAAAGTATTTTTCTATCATATTGTATTGCTGTACAGTTCCCCAGTGCAGGGAGATCAGAGAGGCGAAGGTCAAAATAAATGCTATATAGATATCGAAGTCTGTTCAGAGAGACTTTGAAAAGGAGGATTTGAAAGATGACTATTTTTATTAGTGCAGATGCATACAATATAACCTGATTTTTTTTGTGCAAATGTCAATTACAGTATACATATTGTTCACTGAAGATTATGTCATTGGTCAAGAGAGAGGAGAGTCCTCAAATGAATGATTAATAATCAATGTGTCTGGGTTCTTATTTTATTCCTCAGAAAGGAAGAATGAATTACTCTTGTCTGCCCCAAAAATGGAAAAAAATCTCCCAGAAATAGGTCACACCACCTACATCTGTACACAGAGGGGGCCCCTCTGTAAGTGGATTTCCCTGGTTTGCGCATGGAGCCTCAGCCTCTCCCATGATATCATTGTTTCACCTTCCTACACTCTGATGCAATTAGGGAGAAAAGGCAATATGGCTCGGAGTTGGACTAATTTTTCATACAATCATGAAAAACTCAGAAAGGGTGGAGAAATATACCTATAGAAAGGGTTTTGAAGGTGGCCTAAGACAATACCTAGGCATGTGTTCTCTCTGCAGGTGACCCAGTCTTCCATCGAGTCCAGCAGCAGACCTGTGTCCCAGTACAAAGGCAAACCAGACTGTGACCACAGAGTAACGGAGACTGTGAGAAAGTCTGTATTCTCTGACATCTGGTGAGAAGCCCTCTCCAAGTAGGTGCAACGTGCATTAAATGTCTGCATGTGTCTATGCTACTGTGGAGCATCGTTCCTTTTGGAAAATAACATTACTTTGCATTGACAAACATTAGGAAGAATCAATAGAAATATATGTCAGGACCATATGGTAGCTTGCTTGAGGTTTTTTTCCCCCCAAAGGGAGAAGACATGTTAGAAAGAATGGTTTTGTAATTATTCAATCTCTGTTATTAGCAGAGTAGAGAATCACTCCCATGTTATGTTCTAGGTACCAGTTAGCTATGCCTCCAGGCCGGCGTGACTAGTGCACTCTCCTTTTTGTCAAATTCCCTGTGTCTCTTCTTAAGGAAACTTACTAATTTTAACAGCTGTGCAGCTCTCCCTCTTTCTTTCTTTTTTCTCTCTTGATCTGTCTCTCCCTTCTTCTTTATCCCTGTACTGCTGCTGCTGCTTCCCAGATGCAGTCACAAAAAAACCAACCTGAGACACTGAAGTACTGGTATTCAAAAGCACTGATTATTTTATGCTAATGAATGAACCATCCAGTAATACAATATTTCACTTCTTGTGCCCTCCTGGTGGTAGGACAAAATAAATCCAATGGTGTCTTTAATTAACTAAAGAAAGCAGAAACAAATCTCAGTGGGTTAATAATATTTATGGCCTAAAAATGAACAAACTAAATAAAGGGAGAAAAAAAATGTGGTACAATTCAGAGAGAAATGTAATTAAAATAAAATTCTCATGTATTCTGGAAAGTGCATCTGTAAACACGTGCAATCAAGGCACACACCTGTGTGAGATGAAGCACTAAAATTAAGGTCATCACTGAGGAGTTGGAAGATATATTATTCTATTTATAAAAAAGAATGAAGTCAAACTTCTCAGGAAGAAATGTTAGATCTTGGTGTCTACACAGGAATTAGGTCTTTTTTTAATCTGTAAAATATACAGTATCATATGGTGACTGAACCTTAATTCAAGTAGCTCAACAACATGAATAAGAAAATGCCAGGTCCATTTAACTGTGTCCTTTGTCAAATGCCAATAGAGATGGTGACTTTTTATAAATATCCAGTAGTTAAAAATATAAAACACCGTAAGTAGATAAGGCTGTATGGGTTGTATTAATGTGAGGTCATTTCACTCATTTATGATTCCTATTCTTTGGCTGGAGACACACATTTTTTCCTATTCCTTAAAATAGCCCGTGAATTTGAACATTTCTTAGAAAGAAGTTGTCACAGACTTACATCAAAGGAGATCCCAGGAAAAGCATCGGAGCTCCATACTGCTGCACTAGCTCCATGGGGGCCTCCGAAATTTATCTCTATGGGATGTAGAGATGCACTCTCAATAGCATAGCCAAGAAGTTGTGGACTGTTTCATGGCTTTCCCACCGAAACATGTACGTTTTGGGGTGCATCTGAGCAAAGAATCCATGTACAGCTTTAAGCCTCAGTCATGCATCATCCACTGGAAAACACTTCTCCAGCAATGATAGCTGAGGCTTTGTTACTGAAACCTGTACTTGCGCCTGTGAGAATTCTTCTTTCATCAAATAACTTTAGTTTAATTGAGAAATCTATATTCACACAGGGGGCATTACCATGCTGGGATTAAAATGACGAGTGTTTCCCTAGGCCTATCTATTTGTATGATGGACTGAAGATTGAATTTTCCTGCGGTTGTGCAACTAAATATAGAAGGATGACAGTACAGCCTGTTTGAAATTTGCCTTGACCACACACACACCCCTTGTGAAGTGCTAAGCAGTTCTGACTCTCTGTAGCTTGTCCCCTTCCTGCTCTTCAGTTTTTTATACCACCTTTAGATTGCTGAGTCTTGATATTACTGCAATGTTGGCTGACTGAGGGTTTACAGCATTTATTGACAGCAGGAAAACACACTCCCCCTCATCTCTCTATAACTCTTCAGATCCTAATGCTGACCATGATCTCATTACCCAATGCTCAATGTCCAAACCTTGCTGTTTAAGTTGAATAGACATCTCAGGATGATATGTAAAAAGATTTGTTAACATTATGAGATCAATTCACTGCAATGAATTTAAAACAGAGAAGACTTACTGACATGTGTCACTACATCACACACACACGTTGTTTTTAAAACCTATGAGGTTCTACAAGGTCCCTTATAAGGTAACCTCTAAACAGAAAAACAATGAATTGTGCCCATGCAGAAAAAAAAGTATTCATGAAAACACACAAGGAATTATGAGAAATATTTCAACGGTCATGAGTCCAGTTTTAATTTTTCTGACACACCCTTAGCGTGGCCGTTGCCTTAAACTCTGGTTACCAGCCCCAGGTGTGAGAGGCACGGCGATGTCTGGGGGTATGTCTCTGCCTGAGGAGTGGGAGCAAGCAGTGTCCCCTTCGCAGGTGACAGTGCCCAGCTGAGTAGTGGGTGAGAGGGACATGCCTGGGGGGACAGGAATGTGCAGCAATGTCGCCAGAAGACAAATGCTGTGTCCCTGCTGCAAAGGGCTCGGCAGGGCTGTCCCAGCCCTGCACTCTCTCCACACCATCATCATCTCTTCTTGCATGAAGAACCCCTCTGGGATCCCCATCTTGAGAAATAAGTGTTTGGGGAATGTTTTTCTTTCCCACCTCTATTTTTGCGAGCCACTGCTGTGACTTGCAGGCAGGTGCCCAGTCAGTTCCATTATCCGTGTTTGCCTCTCCTTCCTGCACTGTGCCAACCAAAAGGGACAGATAAATGGGGGAAAAGTTTACAAAAATGAACAGGTGACACTCTATGCACATTAGTAGTCTACCAATTCTCATTCTCCCCTGCGCCTGAAAATATAAGGGCCGAGAAACATCAGATTTTCTCTATTTTTATAACACAAATGATAGTCTGTCTGGATTAAAATATGTAACTTAAGTGTCATCATTTATCTGCATGCACAACATGGATGAGACAGCACAGTAGTTTTGCACACATTACCAGGGACAAACTCATATATATATAAAAGCTCCTCTACTTTAAATACCTCTTTGAATTTTCCACTGCTTATGCAAAATTATTTCTGTCAATATTTTAATTTCAGTCAGGAAGTGCAGAATCAAAGGAAGAGTGACATCCAGGAAAATTGTTGTCAGCAAACTGATGACTACATACCATAATTAAGAAATAATGTAAAGAATGAAGGGCTTGATATAAACACTGTTGTATTTTTGTGAGTTTAGTGCCAAAGAATCAAGGATAGGAAGACATATTAAGAGATAAATATTACAATATTCATCACTGTGTACTATTGTAAGATGCATTATATACATAAATGATCATTTCTGTAATCATAAGAATATTGATGCAGCAGCTAATAAATAAAATAAGCACCAAAGGACAAGAATATGACCTTAAAATCCTTACTCATCTGCCCTATTAACTTTCTGAACACCACTGAGACTGTGTGTCAGCTGCTTAAATTAAAGGGAGAGTAATTAAAATTACACAAATAATAGGTGACCGGGGTCAGTCTCCATCACCCTATCTCCTATATTTCAGAGTATTTTACATTTTTTCCATCAATATGCAATCTCAATTCTCCTTACACATCTCTCAGGTACTCTTGGTTTAAAAACAACTTACCATAAGGAGCTAAGCTGTTGAATGATGGTCAGAACACAGGTTTTGGGGACATACTCTTAAATATCTTCTCACAGTGTATCAGGTGAGTCGATTTCTCAGTTATCTTTGAGTATCACTGTACTTTGTCATATTTCCTTCTGAACAAGCACTTTTAGTAGGAAAAAGGGAAAAGAAGAAAAATCAGATCTATATTTCAGATCTATATCTAAGATCCCTTTTTCCATGAAGATGGCTTACATAAAGCAAATGAGCAAAAAAGTTATACACTCCTCTGGGACATTAAAAGTCACGACTAGAATAGAGAGAGCCTTGGTAGTAATCCAGACTTTTGTATTGTTACTGTAATAATAGTAGCAATCATAATAATAAAAGACTTGAAAAACTGTGGCTGGGAATTGAACCAGACAAGACAAGAGAAACCCAAATGGCAGCAATATCCCCCCATAGGGGTCCTGACCAGAAATAGTTCTTTCCTCAGAAAACATTGAGAGGCTTCTCTTAATGCCAAAGCATTTTACAGTCTTTGCTGGAAGTCATTGCACAGGTACAAATTATTTAATAGTAACCAAGCTGAAAATTTATGGGCATTCTAGTATTGTCCGTAAAAAAGGATTGTGAGGGCACAGTCCAAGCACTGCATCTAATGAATGTCTTCAGCAGCTCGTGGAATGCAAGAAATAAGTGGAGCTATTTTGTGCTGTTAGTACTATGCACTGATAAGGTAAGGGGAGAAAGGTCTAAGGTAGGTATCTCACTCCTCGAAAGGGGCATTCTGCAGCCCACCGAGGCAGGAGGGAGAGAGGGGAAGGGGCTTGCAGCTTTAGGGAACCCAGTGCACGGAAAGGTTTCACAGGTGCTCACACCAGGTCTGTGCCCTTTGCATTGCAAGGGCAGTACTGCTCAAGAGATCAGGCATGGATCCAATTCCCTGTAACGACTGCATGAGTTCAGAGAAAACATAAGGAAGGAATGAAGAAAAACTGAGATATGAGGTTATTATTATTGTATGTGGTGTAAGTATATGTAAGTATTTAAAGACTTTGTACTTTTATATATTGACTTGTTAGAGCTAACAAAGGATCTTTGCCTAATTTTACTGACCCACTAAACCTCCTTTGTAACCCTGTCTGAGTGATGAAGTCCATCAATGTTTTACAGAATTCACTCTTCATTAAAGAATCATAATTCTTTTTCCAAAGGATTTAGCAGAACTGAAAGTATTCAGTTGTCTTCCACTAGTCCAACCTGTTCAGGCTTTAGGTTAACATTTTATTGCTGAGGGGGTGCTATGCTCTGCCTTAAATTTGTATGTGCTCATTGAGGCTCTGATTTCAATGGGAACTCTGCAGACTTGTAGTGAAGTCTTGCTGTTACAGCCATTGGTGTTGTAGCTCTGGGGAACCATACAGGACATCTGCTGTATTAGGCCTGAGGATAAGCCCATCTCTCTCATCTGGAAGAGGTATTCTGATCGATGGGTGAATACGAATGATTCATAAAAGGAGCCCTGAATAAGTAGAAAAGGAATGCTTCCATAATAGTGGCATAAGAGTCAGGGAAATATGGATGAGCACAAGTAGAGGTTGGCAGAAGGGGCTTTAGCAGTCTCATATCTGCTCTCACAGACTACAGCTCTTGTCTTTTTTTCTTGAGTTGCAGGCACAGGCTCATACAAAATGGAATTTTTTTTCCTCAGAAATTACATAGCAGTATCAGGGTATACTAAAAAAACACCCACACCAACAAAACCAAACAAAACCGAAAAAAGGCAAGTTGCCCCACTATATATAACTACTTTATACTTCAAAGCTACTAAGTGGTCATAAATATCTCTAGCTCTGGTAAAATACAAGGGAGCATGGTGTATGTATTTAACACGCCAGTATTATTCACTATGTTTCCAAGGCTTTGGGCTATGGAAACATCTACTGAGTCTGAAGGTCTCCAACAGAGAGCAATGATGCATTTGGCACAAAATAAGGTTAGATTAAACCAACCCAAATATATTAAGCCATTCTGCATCTCTCTCACCTCCTTTCTGGCTCTGAAATTCTCCTTTACAAGTTGCTCCATAGAAATCTTACTCTGCATGATACCGAATTCAGATAGGATTCAGCTATGCCACTTAACCAGCTATTAGAGATGATGGGGAGTTGCTCTCTTTTTTAGAAAACTCAGAAATGTACAGTTCTGCCTCATGACAGAAGAGCACAGCAGTGGCTACACACTCCTCTTGCCAGAGCAAAGCAAACCGCCCTCGAAATCATGCCTTCTCTTCAGGAAAGAAGTGAGAGGCTAAAATACACTCCCTCCCCACCCCTCGTACCTTGCACAATAAGAGCAATTCAGTATAGACTCGCTGCTGTGTAGGGTGGCTTCTTGCGAGCTGGGCCTTGGATGTGCATGTCTGGAGGTCAGGTAGGGCCATCAGCATCCAGCTACCTTCTGCACAGCCCTTCTACGTGGGAAAAGCCAGCAGCTCAATGGTAGGGCACTGACTGATAGAAGATCTTTGGTTAGTTTTTTGCTCTATGAGTAAACTTTGGAGACTTTCCTGAGTGTTTATTTCTTCAGGTGGTTAAGGAGATGTAGTCAATTTATTCTGCAAATATTACAGATAGCGATCAAGTAAGCCAATCCAAAAAAAGAAATATCTAGCTAGCTAGCTAGCTCCTGATTTTTTCCTTTATACATCTGTTTTCCTCATATTTTTGTCATTTCTCAGTAAAACTGAGGACAGATGGGAAATGTAGTTTCCTACAAAGTCATTGCTTGTTAGAATGTCAATGAACTTGAAAAGACTTTATTGCAGTCCCCCTAGAAATTGTCTCTCTTCAATATTTTCCTAACCACCACCTTCTTGTGATGGCTGAATTTAGGAAGGAAATACTCATTTTAAACAGTCTATTTTTACAGCAACTTATCAAACAGTGGCCTTTAGCTGTTGTTCTGTGACAGCCACTCTATTAAAATCCTGATGTAAACAAGTGGAGAAGGTGAACTAGAAGTGCAGATATTTGCACAGCATTACTGTCAGGTAAAATTTTAAAGATAGGTTTTATGAACCCATTATTTGCAGTCAAGGCTTTTGACTACAGCATCTGAAATCATTTAAGTAGACAAAGTGTTTTGTCAAAACGTACTGCTGTGAGTCAGTATGTATCTTCTTTTTATGTAATTCAATTTAGTTCTGTTGTTTGCATGGAAGCGGAATACCTAGCTGGGCAGCAATAGCGGTGCTGTGTATGATCACAATATGGTGACTTTCCAGTGTAATTAACGCTAAATGCCTTTTGTTTTCATTTAGTGCTTAATGCATGCATAATTGCAGTGTACATACAGACCTACCAAGAGAGATGCTTGAGGGCTTTTAAACAAAAAACAACAAAACCCAAAGATTTTGTAGTTCTCTTTTTAGGAGGGGGAGATGCACAAGTACATGTGCCCACTTTAAAAGCACGAATCTCTGTGTCCTGTAAAGCTCTGCTTGACATAGTGTTTGAAAGAGATGGGCACTTTAAAGAGGCAGAGCTATCGCTGGTGTTTCAGCCCTGAGCCCCCTGCCCGAAGTGATGCTGAACAGGACTGCCCTGGGACAGGCTGGCTCGCCGTGGCTCTCTGAGCAGCTGTATAAAGGCAGCGCTGTTAGAGCATGGTACGTGCTAGCAAGCCTTCCTCCACCCCAGAACACCACCCTGCGTGTTCTGAGATTGTCTGCACATGAGGCACCTGTTGAAGAATATAGCCTAGATGTTCACCAAGTATTTGACCACTCACTGAAGAGACTTTCTGGTCTGCATGTTTCCAGCTCCTCTACTTTGCCTGGAGCAGCAGCAGGCACAGAACGTGGCCCAGGGAGTCAATAGGAAGTTCACTAAACCTGATGCTGTTGGCTGGGGTTTTCCTGAGGTCCTGAGCAGTACCATGGAGTTTATGTGGTCTGGCATCACTTCATATGAGACCAACATTTTGGCCAAGCCATACCTTATGGTATTTTTCATCTTCATTTTGAATAGAAACAGCACTTTCCAAACCTACTTTGAGAAAGTTCAGAAAAGCTGGATCTGTAACAGTTCCAAATGTAATTCCCAAACATACTTACTAGCATTTACCAGACAGTAGCAATGGTGAGTGTAAGGAGAGAAAGCTAAGCAGCAAAAAATGTTGTCAGATAAAAGGACAATAACTTGGTGCAGTAGGATTATAAGTCTTTTAGTACACCCTTTCTATCCAGCTCTTCCATTTAGAGCTTCGTTTTGATCTGCTACACATCAAAGCCAGATGAATTGTGTAAAGTGCTCAGGCATCCTTTTCCCAGACAAAATCCTACATCTCTGCACACAAATTAGATCGTTAAATTAGTTATTACATAGGGTAGAGATTGAGAAAGCTAACAAAAGAAAGCAAGCCACAATCACTAGTAAATGTTACTAAGAGCTTGCCTACACAACCATGTAATACCAGTGTAGCTGCATCAGTTAAGCAAGTGATTAGAACAGTCTTTTGCTATGTATAGTTTGTTTGAAGATAATTCCTACTTTAGTATAGCATCTCCCTGCAAAACTAGTGTTTTTATAGCCGTACAACCCTGACTAATATTGAAATAGGACTCCAAAAACCTCTTCTGAGCATCACTTGAGCCACACAGCTGTAATTTTCAAGTATTAGTATTCACATGTCAGTCCAGTACTCCCTTCCTTTCAAAATTAGTCCTGGTTTTACCATTTAATCTACAGTTTTCTAAACTGATTATTCGGAGCAGTATGACCGCTGGTAGTATACCGGCCTCAAGTCCTGTTCTGTCACAGCTGCAAAAGGGGCACTGAAATGGCATGATACCAGCTTTGTCTGGCCCTAATCCAGCAAAGCACTTAAACACCTGTTCAACTTAAAGTATATGAGTAATCCCATAGAAGACAAGATGATAAATTCTTTGAGCCAGTACCTGCTTCGATTCACAGACTGTGAAAACAGAAGAGAATATCTAAACATCTTGTCTGGCCTCCTGTATACCACAGGATTTCTTTGAATTCAGTCTTGCCCAGTCTTTCCTCTCCTTCAAGAAAATAATATCCACCTTTCAGTGATGGAGAAACTTCCACCGTTCTACATAAGTAGTTTCAATGGTTAGCAATCTTCACCAGGACAAATGTATACCTTTTTTCAATCAGCACTTCATGAGATCCTTTGGATTCACCAAATATTGTTGCATTTTTATTAATTAGAGTGAAGAGGCTTGTATTATTGCATTTCTGTTTTGTATACATGCTTACAGACTGCAATTAAATCAGCCCTTAATTTCTACTTGTATTAATTGATAGGCAATGCTCCCTGAGTTTCTCAATATACAACAGAGTATTCGGCCTTTAATCACACACCTGTCTCTTCTCAGACTCGTATTGTTCTGCACTTCTACAAGTCTGGTTTCTGGAATAAGACAGTATTTCAGGAGACGTCATTGCTCACTATAGAGGCAATACAGATTCCTACTCATAGTCCCTTTTTTCCTCACTATGAGACCTTTTGGCTTCATGGTCACTCTGAAATTTTACACAAAACCATTCTTCACCTGCCCATCCTTTCAGTGCAGTTGTTTTCTAGGACAAGTGCAGCCTCCTTTAAGTGCCCATACACATTCTTTGTTGTTCCTCAGTGTATGATCTTACCTTCACCAAAATGCATTGTTTGATTCTGTCCAACTTAATTGTGCCCAAAGTATCCGATAACAGTTTTCATTATTCCTTCATCTCTTATTTATATGCTGTAGTCATAGTCTTAGTGTTTTCTACAACTTATTGTGATCCTTTTCTTCCACATCATGAATTAAGATACCAAATACAATAAGATTAACAACACACGAGAATCCATACTCAGTGGGTTCCAACTGTATTTTGAGAGCAATGTCATGTTTAACCCATTTAATATGGACCAAATTGATTTTGTAATATTCAGGTTTTGTAATAAAATGTTGGGTGATATCAAATCAAAGCACTTCACATAAAAACTATCATTTCCCCCTATATATGTATAACACCCTAAAGTTTTCATCAAAAATTATTCTGATGAGATCTAGGTTTCATTAACCCGTATTGATTGACTTAAATTATATCACTCTCCTTGCATAACGCTGCAATCTCAATATCATTCTGTTATTTGCTTGTAATTTTTACATGAAATCATCCACACAGAGTTCCAAAATGCAATAAAATAAATATTAAAATATATTATTGTTATTACTATTACTATTACTTAAGCAGTTTGGGATAGAAGTTTGGAGAGCAAAGAAGGGGATACACAGTTATGAAGAGAGAGCCCATGGACTGAAGATCCTCCTTGAGAAGTTTAGCTTCTCAGAGATAGGCAAAGATTGGAAAAAAAATTCTGAGGAAGAAAAGCTGTTTCTAAGGCAGAAAAGAAGGGATTTTAAAAGTTGCTTTAGTGAAGACGGAAAAGGGGAGAAGAGAAGAAAAAAATCAGCTATCAAAGATGCTCGGAAAGACTACAGTACAAAGCAGAGAGGGGTTGCTAAGGATGACAGAAGTCTATTCAAGGTACTCCTAATGCTAAATAAAAGATTCCAGGTTGAAGGCTGAGTGACAGAAAGCAGCACACAAGAGCAAGGCACTAGCCTTCTGTGAGCACCGCTTCTGTGTGACTAAATAGTAATGATAGTTAATCATGGGTTTACACAGAAGAGCAGAATCCTTGGCATGTACAGAGTCTGATCTCACGAAATCTACCCATGTACAGAAGTCATTTCATCTAGCGTGTCACCTTCCTTTCGGGCACCCTACCCAGAGGCAAATAGGAAGTAATGCCACAGCTGCCTGGTGCCATTGACAAATACAGGAAAATTCTGGAAGAATACTGGAAGCTGGCACAGTCAGAACATATTCAGCTAAATGTGTTTTCTCTTTTCCCAGAGAAGAGTAGTCAAAAAAAGAAGGGGGAAAAAAAAAGTAGTCTTTGGAGAAGGGCAGTTTTAACAAGACCTTTTTTGTTTGCTCCATCCCCCTGTGAGGGTTCAGAGCGCTGGAATTTCTGCAGGCCTCTGTTTGAAAATAAGGGGCTAATGAAAAGGTATGTGCATGGCTTGCTACCCTAAACTAGTCCTCCTAGAATATCCTGGGATTTGCCAAAGCACTAAATGACGTTGGCACAGAGCACTTTAAGGAGAAAGTCACCTTTTATTCTTTGCTTTTCAGTATTTAGAAATGTAGCTTCAGTTTCCTTTGTGGTTTTTGTATAAAGGAAATTCATTTTGAATAGAGATGGGTCCATTTCTTTAGGTTTGATCTCAATGGATACTGAAGCTGGACTGCTGCGCCTTCCAACTCTTGCAATTTCTGGGGGAAGAAAGGGCGTCTGGGTTTAGATGAAGAGGACAGAGGGATAGTAAAAAAGAAATATTAAACATGGAGTATCTCAGCTGCTGAGAAGACCAGAGTTAAAGCAAGTCCCAAATAGGTACAATTAGAACTTTTGCTAACATGCTACACTTTCTGATTGATTTTCAAGTCAACCAAATTCCATTTTGTAGTGAAATTCCCACATGGCCATTTTAACCCATGAATCTATTGTGTGTTTCATGAAGGTCAACGCATTTAGATGTCCAAATGGAGGCAGGACATTGCAGGCACACAGTTCCAGGGAATACATGTTGCTCAGTGGAGAACTGGGTCCTCAGAGATCACAGGTAAGCCTCATTTTGCATATATCAGCTCTGTCTTTGGATATTTTTTTTTTTTAGTCATGACAGTTTTTCAGATACATAGTGGAAGCTCAAAAAGCCACTGCTGTTCAGGGAAGTTCTGCATGTGCTCAGACGCCTTTTCTTTCTCTGCTTTGGATCTATTCCTTCCCCAGTGGTAAAGCATAGTGGGGAATCCTATGATGATAGAAGCAGTCGATACCTTTGTAAGAACAGAGAGCTGTCTTTAGCACATGTATGCCTTTAGTTCAATAAACAACCTAGGTCTGCACCTAATTTTCCACTGAAGGAAAGAATACCAGCAGAGAACATTTGCAGTGTGGTACAATGCAAGTCTTTTTAGCTAGACATTTCCTTGACTGTAGTGAGGCTTTTTCTTCCTTCTAGCATGGAAGGGGGGATTTTATCATTTGTGACTTAAACTGATACTTTTTTTTAATACTGCAAATAATTTTCTGCTAAGCATGAATATTTTAAATATTTGATACCTAAATAAAACAATTTAACCCACATTAAAAAGAAAAAACAGCTTAAAAAAAAGAAAGAGAATAACAAAACGAAGACTTTGGGGATCAGATTTCTGGCATTAGAATATCAGCATAATTACTGTGGGTGCCATTGTTGGGAGGAATAGGCTAATTTTTTCTACATACCCTCAGTCTAATAGGCAACTTCCTGAGAAGTTCTTATGTTGTCCCCAAGTGTCCCTGAGAAGTTAAGATACGCTCAACATTTTTTTAAATGGACTGTTTCTGGCTTTGTGTATGTAATTGTAGAAGTTTGGAGGGAGCTATTCTTTTGTACCTAATGTTGAGATTCATCCTAAATGTCTTGCATCATTATTACCTATTGACTGTGGTGACGGAAAAGATATTTTAAGAAAATATGTTTCAATGACTGAGCAAAATAAACAGTGGAACATATAACTGGTAACTCATTAAATAAGAAGCCCACGCTTTTATCTGGCTCTTCAAGCACATTTTAGGCACTTCAACAAGATTAGAAAAACACTTTTATGCCAAAAAAGAAACTCCTTTAATCACTTCTCTTCTAAGAAGATACCTGCATGAAAAGAGGAGAATTAACCTCTCTTCTGCCACTACTCCTTTTGCTGTAAAAAAAGCAATTGTAAAATTTCTAATCCATTTCAATTCTGTCAGATGGAAACAGCTATGTTTTCACATGCATTAGTCATATGGGAAGATATTTTCAAGCACGTATCTTGCTGGAAACTTATTAGTATACACTAGACCATCATTAGTTTGCTCTAATGGAACAGCAAGAGCCACAATTTTCCCAAGTGCCAGAGACAAGGCTAGTCTATCATGTTCTTTATGGTCCAAGACCACTTTTGCTTTTGTAGTTTTATTTACCCTATTGCATTACACAGAAGGTAAAAAAAAACCCAAAAAACCCCAACAAACCTACCACTCAAAAACTTCTAGTCATAACAATTCAGAGAGTAAATGAAAGCCAAAAAGCAGAGAAGGGGTGAACAAATAAGAGTCACCATCAGATATTGTGCCACCTCTTTTCATTCCTCAGTGGAAAAAGGAGAGCTGTTGGGGAAGGTGACTTCCTATTTCAGCACAGAGCATTCCCTCTGCTGCTCCCACCAGGTGCCTTAATGTGGTGTTAGAAGATCATAGAAACTAATCATAGAATCATTAAGGTTGGAAAAGACCTCAACTATCACCAAGTCCAACCCAACACCACCTAACTCACTAAACCATGTCCCTGAGCACCACATCTACACGTTTCTTGAACACCTCCAGGGATGGTGACTCCACCACTTCCCTGGGCAGCATGTTCCAATGCCTGATCACTCTTTCAGTGAANCACCAGTGCCGAGTCCAGGGGCACAACCCCTGCCCCAGTCCTGCTGGCCACACTATTGCTGACACAGGCCAGGATGCTGTTGGCCTTCTTGGCCACCTGGGCACACTGCTGGCTCCTGTTCAGATGGCTGTCACCCAGCACCCCCAGATCCCTCTCTGCTGGGCAGCTTTCCAGCCACTCTCCCCCGAGCCTGTAGCGTTGCAGGGGGTTGTTGCGGCCAAAGTGCAGGACCCGGCACTTGGCTTTATTGACCCTCATACAATGGCCTCAGCCCATGGGTCCAGCCTGTCCAGATCCCTCTGTAAAGCCTTCCTACCTGTGTCTCTTATTTTTTATTTTTTTTATATCCTGTTTGTGGAAACTGGTATAGATAAAATAACTAGTGATCTCAGGACTATACCACATCTTTTCTGAAAGGCAAAAGTGTTAAATTTTTCTCGTCCTTTTGAAACTACTCTTGCTTTTCTTGCTCCCAAAATGCGGTGAAGTAAGACTATGTTTTATTCTGCTCAGCCCCATCAGCACTGCCTTCACATCCCAGCAGGTATCCTGCTTATTTTGGGGTTCCTCCAGACAGTAGGTAAACTTCTGGATACTTCTCTGACTTATAACAGGCATGCTTTTGATGTTTGCCTATAGGAACTTTTAAACTTGGGGTCCTCCTATTATTTTGTCCAACAAGGCAAGGCATTGCAGTCAAGGGAGATGTTATTGTGGAAATGACAGAATATGTTCAAGGGCAGTGAATAAGTTCCCTTTCAATAAAAGCACACATTATGTTGAAGAACAGTCAAAAGGGTTAAAATACAATCTTTCCAGATAAGTTTCTAGCCATATCAGGCTCAAAAAGTCAAAAGATTTGAAAGCTATTAGTACTTCTGTAGATCATCCTCTTCCAGACACTCTTTTTTCTTTTTTTTTTCCCTTTAACTGACAGGTTGCAGTTAAAAATTAAAGCAAAAAGAGGCCCTCTTTTTGCTACATACTTTTAATGGAACTGAAGCCAAAATAAGTCAGACTAAATTATGGGAGTAAATGACCTCCCGGGAAGTATAATACCAAATTCCAAAGAACTGTAAAGAGTTTCCTTTGATCTTTTTAGCTTCACAGCCTGAAATTCAAAATCTGTATTTAATTTTAGATTGCATATGCCAGCTTTTAAGTTTCCTTTCTAACATGATATATCATTTTAAATGATAGGACACCTTTAACTTGTATTTCTTGAAAATGCTGACTATCCTTTCTTTATTCTTTTATACTATAAAAACAGATATAAATATTACTAATTGCAAAAATAATTTGGGGTTGGGTGCTATAATGGATAAACCATTGACCTTCACTTAAGAGACTGTGCCTTCAAGCTCAACCTGAGTTTCTAAGTGAAATGACTTTGATCTGAGACACAAGTAACTTCAGTTCAATGCCCTAGAGGATATAGATCTAGAAAAAAAGGACAAGCTGAACACTTCTCTATATATTCCTGTTACAATTTAGGAGGTAGACAAAGGGTGCTATTTTTCAAATGTGGTATAAAGGGCCTATTTCTTTCTATGGCCACATAGAAATATTGCAAGAAATGTGTTCCTAAACCAAAAATCTCAGAAGGCACAACAAGCTGTATTAGCTCTTGGCTGGAGAATTCTCTGACCTTGAGAGCACAGACTTTAGATATGGGCAGCTGGAATAATCTCTCTCTTGAGTCCAGAAGTGAGCCACAAAAGTCTTTATGCCTTCTGCATTATGAAAGAAGCCACCTTTCTTGAGGAAAAGTAGATTGTAGCAGGTTGTCTGGAAGCACAACATGCAAGAACAGCTGCTAACCACTGAACTTATACTGGTAAAGCCCTAGGAAAAGTGCTTTACACACAATGTGTTGTTATGTGTCTATCTGACGATAGGCCAAGCAACGGTATAAATACAGTCCAGAATTTTGCAATATAAGAGCATTCTGAACTGGATCCTGGGGTAATAATTTCTAATGCATAATTGATCTGCAGGATTTTGTTAATTCTTCTACTAACAACATAACCATAAACTAGTCACGATTGCCTCACACGTTATTTTTTAAATGGAGGGACTGATTGATAAAAACTTTCTCAGATTATTTGGAGCTATTTGAGCTACATAGAGTTCGTTCCAGCTCACTGGTTAAATTACATGGTTTTGTTTCTGTTTCCTGACTATGAAAACCTACCAGTCAACCAAGACACTCCTGCCCCACAGCACGTCCTCTATCGGAATACCTGGTGTGAATTAGCATTTTCTTTTCCATTAATCCACAAACACAATAAGGTGCTCTGCATTTTCTGCAGTTCTGAAAGGGTGGAGCCTTTTTTGACTGCGTGAAAGAAATTATCTTGAAGCAAGAGGCTGAACTTTCTAGGGTCAGTCACCACAGATGTTAATCAAGTCCTTACTTATGATAGCCCACCCCAGACAGCAGTTACCATTACCTTCTTTCTTCCTACTGAATTGCTGACAAGTCATACAGCTAGTCTCTGAAAAATAGAAGACATCAAATACATACAAAATAATTTTGGAATCATATGACCTCAGAGAAAAATAGCAATGGCAACACTGAAACAGAACAATGAATTTAGCCAACGTAAAATTGGGTTGTGCGTAAGCCCTTTCCTTCAGCGACAAGGTAAAACAGATTGCTTTGAGGCTGTGGCTGCTGACAAGAAACGCCCTCTGTAAGCCTTTTTACTCCCAGCCAAAGTGAAAGCAATTAAAATCTTTAGAAGTAGCCTTCTCCCCATCCAAGCTAGAAGCTAATCTGGGCTTCCTTAGCAGTAATCCTATCTGCCCCATTTCTGAAGAGAGAGGCAGATCAGAACCAGCACAACCCTGCAAAACCCAAGTGACAGTTAGTTTGTACAAGTTGGAGAAAGTACAGTTCACAGGTATGCTAGCCTGTCTGCTATGACTGGCTGCCCAACAGGTCCAGAAAAGAATATTGTTGCCATTGGTTTATCTGTTTGCATAGATTTGACAGTTTTTCTGCTCATTTCTGCTCACTACAGTATTTTTCCCAAAGTTCTAACAACAGAACCAAGTTTTGGAACAGTCAGTTTAGGAAGACATCTCCAACCAAAATTATCAATGCAAAACTAACTGTTCTCAAAGGATCAGTGTTGTCTTGTGTCAACAATCTCTTTGATCCCTCTAGGTCATCAACCAAGCTCTAAACTTTCTCAAAGTTTGAGATATTCAGGTCTCAGTTTTACCTTACCTTAACTCTGTAATGGATATTAAAATTTGTTGATTAAAGCTTTCTTATTTCTAATATTGCAACACTAGTCAGCATTTACATAAAGCTTAGTATTTACCCCAGCAGAAGCCAATTAATGTTTGCTTTTTCTTTATCTCTGATTTTAAATATTCTTCCTGAAAAAAAAAAACCAAACAAACAAACAAACAAGCAAACCAAGCCAAAACTCTGATTTTTGTGAAAGAACTATGAAAAAGAAACTCCAGACTCAAGGGTGGTTAAGTGGTCAGTCAATTATGAGAGACATGAAGTTTTGTCTATTCATCCTGCACATAAAAGTTTTATTCCCATGTAAAAATGGCTGCAAATTCATTTCAAATGCAAAAGCACATCTGTCTACCATTCCCACACATAAGCATTTTCATGAGCTTGATGGGTAGTTTTATGACCAGCTGAGAGAAGGAAACTGAGCCGGGGAGCAGAAAAGACTTCCAGTGAAAGAGCTGGTAGTCATTTAAAACTTGAGCAGACAAAGCATTCCAAAACACACTGCGGTTTTGAAGTGAAAGTAGAGGAGATAGATAGGGAAAATCATATTTAAATTGTCTGAACAAGCCCCCTGCTGAGAGAAAGGCGAAGGGATATTACATATATATAAATACCTATATATTAGCAGATCAACAGATGTGACACTATCACGCCTCTATTCCCCACTGCGTACACAATTGTCTTACATCTGGTGCTCAGGTGGTGCCTCGCACTGGGACTGCACTGTTTTGTCCCAGAGCCATCAGGCTCCAACACTGACAGAGAGATCGTGAATTTTCCTACTTTGTATTTACATTCTTAAATAAATAGCTACTGTTCTTTCAACAACAACTGGAGAAAAACAGCAAAAGTGTTCTGTCCTATAGGTGAATCTATGTGTTTTCTAAAATATTTTCTTTATAATTAGTACACTTTTTTTTTTTTAACTGTTGCAAAAGATTTTTTGACAAATTGGTGGATGACAACTCCACAGTGCTAAGCAATCTTAGGATCTCATTGGCAGCCAAGGAGTCTTTGTATCACAGAGGCACCAAACACTTCAGAGCCGTAAAGAAACATGAAAGCATATTAAACAATTTTCAATTACTTTAAATTAAAGTAAATTCCTTCACTGTGAAGCATGTAGAACTTTACAGTTACATAATTTGATGCAGTGTCAGTCCATGACACTTTCATTATTCTGTTTTATTCTGACCTTGTTCATGGTTTCATGTATGTAAATGAGGAGAAAGAACCATCTCATCTCTGACAGTTGCTGAATTCTTTTGATCCTCCTCAGGGTGTAAGTGCACGTGTTTGTACACACATTGGCGTGATGGAGTTCCCAGTCTGGCCGCAAGAGCTTTTAGGTGTTGAGATAATGCAAATAATGAAAAAATGAGAGTTGATTTATGTCCTTGTATGTGTGGGTGTCTAATTAGTATTCAAAAAGCACACTATCAATTGGATGCAGGAATATATACTGTATGCCAAATATGTGATTCATACTGACTAATACAAGTAATAGACTTGTTTACTTGTTTGGATTTAATTTAAAAGAAAAAGGTTTCTGACCATCCCTCTTCAAGCCTGCATCAAGCCCTCCTCCCAGCAACACCCCACACAGGTGTTTATTGAAACGAGTTTAACGCTAGGGTTTGATAAGTTGGAGGGCCATTCTCTCCTCGTGAAGTTAATGTATCTCCCATTAGCATTAAACGGTGCTATATGTGCATATTAAGGGAAGAATATTAGTGATTAATAACAATCCACATTTTCCGGTGTGCTGAACTCTTTCAGGAACCAGGGAAGGTCCCGAGAGCTGCCTAGTTTAGCTAAACTGTACCTAAAATGAACATACATTTTCTAGCAGATCTTTAAATAAACCCAGTGGATTCTGTGATCATTTCAAGGTCAGTCCAGTGTTAACTTTTGACATACAGCAATGCAGCTAAGTGTGCTTAAGAGTAAGACAGGGTATTTATTTCAGTGCAGGCAAATAGTGGTAGTTGGTCTGTCTGCAGCTCCCAAATTAGGCCCTTTTAGCACTCCAAGCCTATTTAGCCTATTTTTTCCCTTACTGGTTAATGATATTAACTAGCCATTTGTTCCTCAGAAAAGAAAGGAAAAGATGTGTGTTAGGCTCATAGTAACTTCAATTAGTTGTTAGCAAAAGATTTTATCCTGGTAGCAAAACCAGGAAAAAAAAAATCTTTTAAATTAATTTGAAGATGCCTACATTTAGAGAATGGCATTGCTTTAACAGGGCTATGCAAATGAGTCCAATTTAGCATCTTGTATTCAGCTGGAAACCATTGCTAAATGATCGGGATAGCCAGTCACAGATATTAAAATGAATTATATCTAATCTGAATTTTAGTCACGCTACATTAACTAATAGAAAGTTATTAACATTTCAAGAGAAAAAAAGCTTTTGCCTGCAAAATTAACAGTGGCTGAGATGTGACCTGTGAGCCATGCAGCCTGATCACTGTAATGACAGTGTAATGGCATATTTACATTAAAATCTCTGCAGCTAATATGTGATTCAGAATTGGACGTTAAGTCGAGGATTATTTAGTCTGGCCTGTTGGCCTTTCTCTAAGTAGTTTTTTTTTACTTCAATACAAATCTGAAACTTTTCATTTCATGACTATTTATGTGACTAGTTTCTATGGCTATGTCTCTCCATCTTTACATCAGCTGCTTTATATGGCCAGCTTACTCTTTCATTTTTCCCTTCCTTTTTCCAATATATTTATCATTTTTTATGGGTATGTACAACTTCAAGAAACCCACATTAGTCGCAAACCAGTCAGGAAAAGGGAAATGTTTTTCTACTTCGCTTTTATGGATAATTTGCTTCAAAAGGCAGTACGTTTTCATGTTTTCCTTCCTACACCTTTTAAATATACAGCACCCTGGAATAAAATGGATAATTCAAAGCCATTTTTATTTGGATAGAATAAAATGTGTAATTATAAAGCTATTCTTATCCTTAGCAGGCAATGACAACCTGCTACAGCTTCTCCTGCTACCAGTTCAATTCCACCAAAGCAAAGGCTTGAAAGTTATGGACCGGATAAGGTGGCAATTGTATAATCTATAGTGTTTGTTAAATTTGTGGAATACTTGCATATATGAATTTGTTTGATTCATTATTTAAAAGACACAGCAACATTAAATAAAAATGGAGAAAATGCAATGAAATTAAGAAGCTAACTGGATAAAATTACAACTTTCATTTGACAATCAGAGCGTTATTCAGAGAAGTCTAGTTCAAAGATGAGCTTGATTGGGCTTTTGTTGTTTCTTTGTACAAAACAGGACATTTTCATAAAGGCTTGGACTCCAGCTGGACATTCAGTGCTGAGAAAAAAAGCTTGGTATATTTTATTAATGAATCTTTTTTTTGCAATTGTAATATTTTATTTAATTTTTACATTAAATATTTGTTTCCTTCCCATTTTCTATGAATCTATAGGCAGATATTATTCTACTGTGGGAGATACTTTTTTATTATTAATGAGGACTTAAATAAAATGTTTAAGCTAAAAGCTAAATGCAGTAGCATATACCTTATAAGTTACAGATCTGTGTGTATATTTACAGACAACACCAAGCAAATATATGTGTGCTAATTTTATCCAAAATAAGGAATAGAATTGTCCCATAATTAGGTCTTCAGCGTGACCAATATTCCCAAGCATTTTGCACTTGCTGTTCTTTAAACTTTAAATGAACAAGCAGAGCCTCATGTGACTCAACTTTTTCACTGGTTTGTTTCCTATTTACAAAGGATGTGTGTTGTGCATCTGCTTCAGCCTAGACATATGTCAATCACATAATAGTCATGATACAAATGCCATCTCACCTCCATTTCCCAATTAGAAAAAGAGAATTAATATAGGGACATCTGTTTGACTGACAAGTATCTATGCAGACAGAGCTCTGCGCACAGATTTATAATAAACACAGGTGCTTCGTTTACTGCAAATGTACAGCTTCATCATATTTCTGAAATCTTTATTGCGATGCAGTCATACAATAAATGCTGATTGAAGAAATAACTAGAAATTTTACCTGATATAACATGGTAATAAGCTTAACTTCTTTTGCTGTTTCTGAAACCATCTCCTAACATCTGAATTTTCTGTTGCAAACGCCGAGATAATAATGAGCTCAGAGCCAAAGATGCCCTCCTTCATGGCTGCAGGTGGACCATGGCTGCTTCAGGCCCCATGGCTGGTAGAGTCTGATGGCAGTAGGACCAAAGTAGCTTCCCCCCCGCCCCCGCATTGTTGCTCTCCAAGGCTTCCTATAATATTCTTTTATTGATTATGAGGTTTCCCCACCATTTGTGACAGGCTCCATTCTCTCTCTCTCTGTGCATCTCTCCCTAAAGCATCTCCATGACTTTTCTGACACGATGCAGTAGACATAAAAGAATCATTCTGAGAAGTCAAGCAAACAGCCTAAGCCTATGAAGCAAATGATTAGCTCACCTTCCAGACCTTTGCTAAGTACAATTTCCATTCTGAAGCCTACAAAATCTGCACTACCCCAAAACAAAGGCTAAACAGCCCGAAACGTTGGATTTCCACTAGCAGCCAAAAGTAAGCAATGTACATACAACCCTATGTGCCCATGAGTTGGCTTATACTGCTAAGACTCCTGAGCAGTCTTGTGCTTTTTTTTCTGTTTTTGGCTAGCTCCTCATCTGCTTTGTCCACTAATTACGATTGTAATTTCCTTCACACATACCCTTTTTTTCTAGTATCATCAGCCTTTGGCCTGACTGCTGGCTCTTGTCACATCAGTCATACATAAATAAATGGTAAATAATATGACCAGATGCTTTCCTTACCTTGTATGGATCTTGAAATTGAGTTTTCTCTTGGTTGTTCCTTAATTCTGTTTTTTCAGTGCTGGCACTCAAGGGCTAGGCAAGGACATAATAGATTATTTGAGCTGCATAACAGGGAGATTGTTCTAAATCATGCAACTGAGCAGAGAGAAGTATCATAAGTATGTGGAAAAATAATTAATAATTTACATAGTACAAAATGCCTTATGACTATTGTGGACTAGCCTTATGGAAAAGAGAGAGACACAGTGATTAAAGAACTTGGAACTAAGTGTCAGCAAGCCATTCACTTAACATATAGCAACCTAGTTCCTTCTTGGCTTTCTGTGCTGTCACTGTAGCCATATAAAACACAGCTTTTGCCCCAAAGAGATTATTACTTCTGTAGAAAACACGAGAATTTAATTAAGAAAAGATAAAGCTGAATATCACTGGGGGAAAAAAAAATCTCGTGCATGTCCTATTCATCCCAGAATCACGGCTGGATTCTTCTCTTTCCTTTAGTAAAATAAGGAAGAAGAAAGTCAGGAAACCTGCAAGCAATGTAAGGAATAACACCTTTTGTTACTGCTAGAAAGTATCTGTTAAAGCCAAGAGCTTGGCCCCATAAAGCCATAGGAGACAAGGGAGACGAATGAGCCATCAAGTCATGTAATTGCCACCTCTGACAGACACCTCAGATGTGAAGAGTCCACAGAAACTGTCCCAGCCAGCAGGGACCACATCCAACCTGCCCATAGTATTTAACAAACTGAAGACTTGAAAAGCCCGAGAGACAGATTAAAGCGTGTGCCAAAAGATAGAAACGACAGCAAAGACAGTGTTAAAATTCATTCATAGTCCTAAAGAGTCCCCTGGCAAATTCCTGAGGAGGAAATTCCACCCAAAACAGTTGCATCCATGAGTCTGAGTTTGGAAAAAAAAACTATATGTTGCTTACAAAAACAGAGAACTTCCATGGTTTGCTCCCTGCAATGCTCTTACTCTGAAATCCTTTTTTCCAAACCAAACTTCTGAGGACAAATCTCCACAACAGTCTCTGGTTCACCATCTGGGTCATGCGTCGTTTCCCCTCTGCCTATGCAAAGCATCTGTAAAGTCATAGTTATAGCAAGATCTTGCCTGTTCAATAAACACAACCCAGTACTCTAATCGGTTCATCTTTCTGAACGGGCACATGGAAGTGATCAAAATTAACTTAGGACATGTTGTATGCTTGAATGTTAAAATTAGCAAGCTTACTACTGCCATAACATAAAGATTTTAATGATCTGTTGACACAATCATAATAAGCCTGGCTTAAAATACCTTTGACTTGGAAGCACAAGATAAAGAATTAGATAACATAAAATAAAACTAAGGAAAACAGCTCTTCCTCATTAGTCCCACACAATATGGTTTAGTCACACATTTGCAAATTGTATTGACCAGCTATGTATCATACTATATTTATTTTTTCTGGTATGAAATTTAGGCCATTCCTAGTGTCACTGGACAGACAACGTCAGCAAATACAAACTTTTAAACTTAAAATTTCTTTAAAAATACAGTTTGACTTTGACCTTTACAAGGACACTTCATGTAACACTAACTCACAAACATTTCAGTCCTAAAATGATAATGCACTACAAGGTTAATTGCTCTTATTAATCCATTAAACAAGAACTGTATGCCCTTTCTTACATTAACCATTATTTACTTATTTCATTCTTATGTCCAAAGTCCAAAAACTCTTATCTTTGGTACAAAGACTAACAAAATGTTAGTTAGCTAGATCTCACAAAACTTCAAATAGTTTCTGTTTGTGTGCCTTCATTAGTACTAAAAGTCTTGGCATTAAAAAAACTTGGCAAACAGGGTGGTCAGTAGTTTTTTGAGATCACTTGCTGGAGCAGTTCAAGACAAAGAGGCTAACATATCTCTTCTTTAGTTAAAAAAATATTTCTTTTTTTTCCCTTGCCTGTGATTTGAGAACAAGAGAGGAGATTTTTATGTGCATATGTAGCAATGGTAAGCAGCTGTAAAAACCTCCCACCCTAAAGATTGATGAATATATGTTTCATTAACACCAGCACATCTGAAAGACATTTGACACTTTAGAAGACCAACTATGGTTCTTTAAAATGCCTCAGACAAAGTGCCTTATAATATGGTCTTTAATGGCCATCTTAGGAGCTGCTAGTGCCTTTTCCATTTAAAAATTTATAAAACCTTAACTTCTGAATATACCTGACCACAGCCTAAATGTTTATTTTGCTAGGATATCTGGAACTATACTTGCATGAGCAGATGTGAGATCTGCACCAGAAACATTTGAAAAGCCTTTCTGAAATCTTTAATTCTTCCATTCTGTTTATGTTGGTTTTCTATTTAGGACTTTAAACACTCACTGCACCCTTCGAATGCCAAACAACTGATAACTACAGAGCAAATACTTTGTGGCCATCCCGTGACATTTTCATTGAATGGCTATTAACAATGAGCACATCTGCAAGGTTCAACATCTGTTTGTGTGTGTAGTGAAAAAAAATCCAGAAGCTGAACCAAATGGATAACTATTTTCTACAAATAAGATTTTCTGAGTGCTTCTAGCTCTGACATAGCCCTGGATGGAAGCCACCCACCCAATGCTAGTAAAGAAGAGGTCTCCTCCAATAGGGTGTGTATCAGCGGTAGGGGTGGAGGGCCCTATAGGATGCTTGTCTCACACCCCTGGAGAAAAGATTGGCCTCCACTAGTACATGTGGTAGTGCTGAGGGCAGGCAAGCAGGTTTCCATGCAGGCTCAGGTAAGCTCAAAGGCTTTTGTCCATTCAGAATGAAAAGTACATTGTATTTGACAATAAACCTGCCATTTGAAACCTCAGGGGTTTTAATCTTATAAATAATAGAGTTCAGAGAAGAAGGGTTTGCAAGTCTGCATAGTGCTGCCTGGAATTCAGATTTGTGTAGTGCACTCATAGGAATGTGGTGCTGAAATGCATGCAAGTGTTAGAGCACTTGAGATTCAAACCCTATATTGCACAAGAATATGCAATGTAACACTAATATTTCTCTCTGTTATGCTATTTTCCCCAGCTGCTATGAGAACATCCATCATTCAATGGCAGGTCAGAGCTATCCAGTCCACTGCACGCACTGACATAGCTTTTTTCTTTCTGTTGAAGATCTGTTAACAAGCATGGTGTCCACAGCAGAGGGAACTACCTGAAATCCGTTAAACAGTCCTAAGAAGTTGCACATTACTAATCACATACAATAAAATAATTTTCATTCATTAGGGCTGATAGCAACTCTTTCTTTGTATATGTTAGCCTAAATATTTTGAGAAAATTACAAAAGCAGTGTTACTACCTTTCCTGTATTGAAGAAGGGTTTGAAAAGATTAGTTTATAAAGCATATAGAAAAAACTACGGTTTAGATATATAATAACAGAGGGTATGAATTTTGATTTATTCTTCTTTGGGCATCAAGAGAAAAGTTGCAGCAGTTCTACCGCAAAACTAATTCAGCCCTCAAATGCATTCAGGCATCAAAAAGAATTCCTACTGTTTTAGGGTGTGAAAAATTGATTTGAAAAATTCAGTAGAGTAAAAAAACATTCTCTTAACCACATTATGGGATATCTTTGTCTGGCAAGTGCGTTCAGCACTTGCTACTTTAAGAATTCAGAATATTAAAATGGCAAGCATGAAGCTAACTGTCAGCCCATGCAGTTTCACTGTGGGGAGGTTATCACATGCAGGTTTGCTGCGTTATTCATTGCTTGCAGCTCTTCCAATCAGATCACCTTCACAAACATGGTGCTATCAATTGCCAAAGGTGGTACACGTGACACAGTGTCTAGTTTTTGATGGACTAAAATGGATCTGAGAATTCTTCTGTTATAAACCATCAGTCACACTATGAGATTCACAAGGAGTACCTGGAAGTGTGCTGTCAAGTGCCAATTAGCGATGTTGCTGACCCAAAAGATAAAGAAGATTGTAGAAGCAGCCCAGTATAATTCTCCACTCCAGTGTCCTTAAAGTGGACTATCGTTTATGAATGTGCTCCTGCAGATGAAAGGGAAATAGGAGGTCAGTGGTTCCTGTCTTCAACAATCTTCTGCAATCTTCTCATAATGAACTGTAAATAGTATCACTATCAACCTGCTCCTCCTGCACTGGGAAGCAGCACGAATGGCTCAGCAAAGACAAACACTGATAACGTTGCTTCTCAGGACGCAGAGCTGAAGGCTGCACCCTGTCCTTGGTGTGCCATGCCGTGTGTATGGCTGTGGGGCTGGAGCTCACCGTGGGCTCTGGCTGTGCCCTTAATGCCTTACCAGGTGCCCCCAGTTCCCGGTGGCCATGGGGTACATTTACGCCATGCAGCTGCTGTGCTGGGAACCTGAGCTCTTCATCATTTGAAGACAATATGAAGATTGATGAACAGTCAATGGAAACACCTTCCTCCTTCTCAGAGCAATTCTCAGCACAACCTGGCAAAATGTCATTATCACTTAATACGGTTTTATCACGAGGTGTTCCTGCTTTCAGAACTGCAAATGATTTTTACAAGGTCAAAAGAAGGATATCATGCCCGGGTTTTTGCAATCCTGAGCTGCAGAATAAATCCACCTTCCTAAAAAGGCAACATCGCTC
Organism: Syrrhaptes paradoxus; assembly: GCA_013400615.1. Taxonomy (NCBI): domain Eukaryota; kingdom Metazoa; phylum Chordata; class Aves; order Pterocliformes; family Pteroclidae; genus Syrrhaptes; species Syrrhaptes paradoxus. The sequence goes on along the minus strand of VZTO01023064.1, from coordinate 186,980 downwards.
TGGTGCACAGAGAATACCTGACACGTCTGGATTTGAAGAGACCAGCCTACAGGCAGTCCTTTCCATCTAAGAGTTATGGTATCCAGTAGTCAATGTAGACACAATGCATTATTAATTAGCATATACAAATCCTATTTGTATTAAAAAAAGCTTGCTTAGTGAAGGAGACATAATTCCTATTATTGCCATCCCAAATAGCAGAAAAGAAATATTGTATACAGAGCTAATAACAATACAGGATAAGAGCAACAAGTTTGGAGTATATTTGTACATGTGTTTTTTGATGTGAGACCATTATTTTTTGTGGTAAATTATGCATGCCAGCAGAATTTTTCTTAGTATACCCATGTAGCTGAATGGGAGCCTTCCAAAAGAGCAGTGCTGGAGAGATATATCATAGAATCATAGAATTATTTTGACTGGAAAAGACCTTTTTTATCATAGAGTCCAACCATTAACCTAACACTGCCAAGTCCACCACTAAACCACGTCCCTAAGCACCACATCTACATGTCTTTTGATGATACTTATGCTACACAGCTGTTTTATATGCAATAGGTTTGTAACTTAAAATATACAAGCATGGAGGGGGTACAAAATTACTTCAGAGCTGCTTGGGCAAGGATGAGAGGGTGCAAGGCTCTCCTTCACAACGTGAAGCCCCCAAACAGTTTGCTATCCAACTAGCAATGTATAGTCATGCTTCAGAGTCCACTGAAGCTGTGACATCTCTCCACTACCACTCCAGTTCGAATACAATTGAAAGCAGATGCTGCAAACATTAAACAAACTCGAACAAACTTTGAGCTTATTCATGTATTGGATTCCATGGGAACACAATGGAGAACTGTCAGCAATGCAAGCAAGACCAGATCAAGCTGACAGCCTGTCTCCCTGTGTCATAATTTAGCATACAGGCAGAGCTATTCCCTGGAAGGTGTCAGACAATTAGAGGACAAGTCACAACAACAAAGGCATTCCTAACCAGTGTGAACATTTGTCAAGGTATGGAAACAATTTACAATGTTTTCAGAACTGTGGTTCAGGTCAGTTCATTTTTATACTCTCCCATATGATTCTGCTCCTTCTATTTCCAGAGTGAACCCTGTTTACCTGGATGGTTACTGTAGAAAATATATTGTTTGCAGAAAAAGTGAGAGTCATCAATAAAGAAAACTTCTCGAGATAGGTATATTGAGTATGTGTATTGGTTTGATCTGACAAGGGAGGAAAATGGCAAACAACTTGTTTTCTACTTGAGAGGCATCCAAGAGCAAAGCACTGGTCAGACACTGTATTGTGCCTTCCGGAGGCTCAGCAATAAAAGTACCATTTGGGAGGAGAGTGCAAATAAAAGTGGCTTTCAGCCACATTTTCGCTTTTATGAAACTGAGCCTGCCAACAGACTAAATAGCATTGGCGTCATGTTTTCACTTCCCCGCAAGCCTGGAAAGAGAAAAGATCAGTTCAACCCTTCCATACATAACTGGCAGCTTGGACTATGTTAGGTGGTCATGACTCTGCTGTCCCCTAACATGGAAGCAGAAAGGTCATACGCAGTTAACAACAAAATCTCTGTGCCACACTGGTCCTTATGGGTCTGGGCTTTTCCCACCACAAAGGAACCATCNGTCATACGCAGTTAACAACAAAACCTCTGTGCCACGCTGGTCCTTATGGGTCTGGAACCATAATCCGTCCCTTCACAGTGGCTTTCACCCAGTGAATCCCATTCCTCTTTTTCCTAAGCATAAACCCCACAAAAAACACTATAGCTTTTACAGTCACTCTTGGGAAGCTGATTTCCTTTCACGATAAAGTTCAGGAAGCCTAAACACAGGGTAGTGATTGCTCCAGTTCTGCACTAGATCAATATAGAGCATTAAAAGAGCTTAGGAAATAGGATATTGCTTTTCCCTAACAAATCATGCAGCATGTTGTCCATACTGAAGAAGTGACACATAAGGCTGGAATTTCAAGCTTTTGGAAAGCAACTATGAAAGACAGAAACAAAGTTTTTGATGCCAGAATGGATTTGTACTGGCTAACCTGCATGGAACTGGCACAAAATCCTAAGTACTAGCCTGTGATTTTTGCAAAAAAAAAAAACAGGACTTTGAGATGTTAGTAGAGCTTTCATTGACAGCAACTGCAATCTTAGACAGGGAACTACCGTATCTATTTAAAGATGGAAAAGCATAATAGTTTAGCACCTCCTTCAGAAAAGGTGAAGTACAGTGCAAACAGAGAATGTCTTCTCCATGAAGCTGTGCTGAAAAATACTTCTGCATTCATGTAACACTGAGAAACAAATGACAAAGAATTTTCCATTAATAATTTAATTTGGGGGCCAGAGAGCCATCAATAACATCATAAGTGTATAACATGGAGCCAAGTTTATCCCTGAGACATGCAATCACAGTAGAGTTCTTTACAGAACATCTGAATCTGAGTCTACAGAACGCAAAATTTTAAGAAAACATAACTAACTGGTAAGACAGCTTCCAGCCCACCTTAGACCATCATGTCTTTATGCTAAATACTTAAAGTGCAGAAAAAATGAAGCTGTAGAACAGGAAAGTGGAGTATTACCAGGAGGTGCTAAGCATCTCCATTTCCCATCTACATTAAAAGAAGATAGAGAAACAGCAGTCAGTCATCATCTGGCAGGATCATTATAGCACTAAAATACAGCCTTAATGGCTAGAACCAAAAACACATTCAAGAGCCATGTTTTCTGAGGAAAATTTAGCCACCCAAGTCACTGTGTTCCTATTGTAGCACACAGTTAACACTGAAAACAAGGATTTTTAGCAGAAAGTATGTTGAGTTGAGGTGATGTTCAAATCTGCTTGGAAATGATAAGGAGAGGCTAATAATCCAAAATAATGTTTCCTATATGACTAAGCTATGCACACAGAGCCTCACTTCAGTGTTAAGATGTAACTCACATGCACATCCAGCAAAACCCTCTGACTCATAGGCGCTTTGTTCCTTGAGGGCTGAATGACTGGATTACTCTTTATTTTTTAAAGATGGATGGTGGTGATGCTGCTGTTCATCTTTTATAACAGTGGTTAAAGCACTCACCCTGAAACTGGTGAGCTGTTCAGTGACCTCCTCAGTGTCAGGGGGTTCAAATCTTGAGCTCCAGCCTAGTCTCTGACCACCAAGTTAAGCCAGAATTGCTGGAGATTTGGGGAAGGAAGGCAGAGAAGGGAAAAGAGAGGGGCAGTCCTACTGAAGCTACATGGCTGTTCACCAAAGGATGCAAGATCTACAGGGCCAGAAAGAAAGAGAGAATTAGAAAAAAAGGAGATTGACTCCAGCCTAAACATGAGAGAAAAAAGAGCCATCCACTTCAATGTTTTAAATGTTGATAATTAGTTTAGTTTTAGACAAGATTTTATGGTAATGTTTTCACATGTGTGAGATGGAAACACTCTTTGAGACATTAATAAAATGTCATGAAGAGCCCTGTTTGCAGTAGATGCCTGATGAAAGGCATTGGTGGGACGCAGAGCCACGCACCGCTCTGCGGGACACGCTGCCAAGAGCTGCCCATGTCTGCTCCTGTACAAAGCAGCCACATCGTCCCTGTGCCCTGGGAGGGAGCGCATGAGCCGGGTGGGGATGAGTTTTGGGGCTGCAGTCCCCCACAGGCGCTTTGCTGTCTTCTTGCTGGCCAAAGGGCACCTGGGACACAGGCCCCCCAAGGACTGGGGGCCACACAGCTGAACCAGTACAAAGTGCTGGCCCTGAATAGCGAGATTCATCACTAAAGGGGCTGTGGAGGTAGCTGGTAAGAAAGAAAACTAGCAGTGGAGCAAGGACAAAGTGAATTGAATTGTAAGAGGGTACTCACGGGAGAAACTAAAAGCAGCTGGTTGAAGGTGGTCTTCACTGGGAAGAGGAACTGGGCGAGTCTCGTGCACCGCAGCATGCACCTACCCGACTGCAGACAGCAAGAGGATTGACCAACTATAAACGAAAGGAAATCCAGAAGCAGGCAAATTACAGGATGCCATTTGGGTGGTCTCTTAAAGCAAGATAAAGCCTAATGAGATTGGTGTTTTGTACACTTTTCAGCACATTAAACGCTGTTTTGTTTCAATTGCTTCTAAATTCATTCAGCAGTCAGGTTACAATTATCGCTGCCCTTAAAAGAACCTCCTAATTCCTCACTATTGTTCAGTCAGGCACTTTGGTCAGTATTTGGGGCAAGCATTAGAGACATCACAGGTTTGCTGATTTCCTTTTTAATTTAATCTTTATTTTATTTAATACAAAGAGTTTGGAGATAGGAGCTATGGAAAGAATTACCTCTCTGTGAAAAGTTTGCTTTGGCTCGCTGTCAGTGAATTTGTAGCCACAGCAAAGGCTTTGATACACCAGGGAGAAAATCATGCTTTTACCTAATCTAACCAAACCAACCTTGTTCAGATTGATTCAGTTTCCAGCCTTGGCTCTGACCTCACCCTTACCCTCAATCCTGCCTCACTTTCACACTGAGTATTTTATATAGCCTCTATTTTCTCCCTGCATAGTTTCCCCCCACCCCCTTCACCCCCCCTCCCAAACCAACATCTATGTTCTCCTCATCAACCATTGCTTTAGAAATCTTCAGGCTGGATGGGCAGGCATGCAGTGCTGGCAGGTGGTGTAGCTGTTAGGCAGCCTTGTGTATCACAAGAGATCTGATGCTATCAAATTTCTCTTCCCCCAAAGACTAAAGAGAGCAAGCCTTTGTAAGCATGCAGGAGGGGGATGAAAACAGTTTGTCTCCTGAGCAGCCAGCCTTTGTCATTTTACAAATGAAATCACTTTGGAAATTTAGAGAATTAATATCATAATGAAGACGGGAGTACCCATTAGGGTGGTCTAATGTTGCTCTGGAGATATATGATGGATGTCCAGTTGCTGTAAGCCCTTATTTGCAGAAAGTCACCTCTGTAGTTGCCATTATTAGGAAGATGTCTGAAGCAGAGGATCAGACACAACCATTACAAGATGAGATAGTGTTTGACTGGTTTCCAGGGAACCGAAGGATACAGCCTTAGTTGTACCTGTCACTATGGCTCCCAGCTTTTTTCCCCCTTAATGTCTTTTTTAGCTGTAGGAAGTTTCTCTTTAAAGATTCACTGCTTCTCTAATAGCACAAAAAGCAGTTATAGGAATATAAAAATGTTACCTGGATTGCAAAAAAGCTTCCGTTTATTGCAAAACAATTGGTATAGTTCATCATCAGAGAATTGCAATGTGCTGTATTAGTTAGTTTTTGCAAATAAAGATAACCATGAGATCTAGCCTGCAGTGTGTTACTTGCAGTAACTGGAAATATTCACTTGCTGTGTCCACTTCTGGAGATACCTATCGCACTGTCAGAGCAGTGATGCCGTGATTGCCATTCCTGGAAACACAGCCTTGAGAAAGCAGTATTTCCAGGAATTTTCTTAATGGGCAATTGAATCATCATTTCTAGCACTCCAGCATCTTTCCCAGAAGGACAGTTTTCCACAGGCAATGATTCCAGTTAGAAGAAAATGTGGATATCCAAACCCAAAAATTCTTATCCCTTTCCGACTGGTTTGCAGAGAACAGAAGCTTTATGCAGGTCTTAAAATTAGGGAGAAAGGCACCTAGGACATGTGAGGCTGGAAGATATCCAGTACAGTGATTTTTGTCTGCACTTCATTTTATAGCAGCTATTCTACCCAGGTCATTTATTTTCTTCCAATTATCTGTGTTCCTTTAATAATTCTCCACTGGTCGCTAACATTGCTGCTTTGTTGTGCTATTTCCCAGGAAGCTCAGTCGCTGGTATAAGTTGTAGCTGCAACGTCTTCCATGAGGATTTACACCAGGGCAGTGTCTGTGTTTTAGGAAAATCAGGTTCAATTTCACTAACGTCTAGACTTCTTCCCAGCTATGGCGGTATGCAAGGCAGCTTGCTGTTGCTAGCCTTTTAAAATAAATGTGGCATGATGGGTCCACACTTTGCTCTATATATAATCAGTACTGATTTGGGGGAATAATCAGTGGTAAATAAAAATGAGTGCTGTTGAAATACCCTTTGTGTGTCTTCTCATGAATTACTCATGAAACAAGGGTTACAAATTTCTGCCCCAATACCCAGTAATGGAGCTATACTGCCTTTATTTTTTTAAAATATATATAGTGTGTGTGAGGAGCGTTTGGTTTTTTGGGTTTGTGGGGTTTTTTTTGCAAAATTCTATTTCTTTCCCCTAAATCTTCAGTTTAGTGGCCAGATTCACCTTGGTGGGAGCAAATGCAACTCTATCGATAGCAATGGGATTGTGTCTGCATATGTCAGCGATGAATTTGGCCCCGTATTTATTGGAAATACCTGGGCTGTTGTGATATGATGTGGTAAATCATGCTGAGAGCAAATCAAACAGACAAGCTGTGGCTGCATCACTATTTCATACAACTCAGGTCATAATGGACAGGACAATGCTGTAATGTGAAATTCAGTGCTAAGGAAAATACATTCTTTCTAACCTTTTATGAAAATACTTCTCATCCTTCAAAGGACAATTTAGGCAACGTGACCACTGCTGGTACCAGTGCAAGAGCATTTAAAAGGCAAATAGAAAACCACCATGGCCCAGGAGGAGAACGAGTGTCTGCAGATATTCCTGTGCTTTTGCTATTCCAAAATCCCCATCAACTGTTGCATACACCCTCCAGAAATAAAGCTACTCATTCTCACTACAGCAAATGAAACTGATGCAACATGCCAGTCTTCAAACCTAGCAAACGATAAATGTGATATCAGACAGAGAAAAGCTAATGAAAACAATCACATTAACCATAGCTCTTCGGTGCTTGGTGCTCAATAAGTGAGCAGCAGGCTTTCTCTGTCTAGCTCACAGAAAACAGGAGGTAGCAGTTTGCAAGGAGCAGCGTTTTAATGTGATTGGACTATAACAGACAATCTATTTACAGCATGCTCTGGGGAGCTTATAAACAAATGTTGAGTAATTTCAGCCAGCAGTAATTACCCTTGCAGCTGACAAGGATAGCATGATACTTTCTCCTTCACCTTCAGCCCAGTCCAGAAGGCACTGTACACAATGGCACTTCTAATTATTTCTGCATTTCTATGGCTAAAGACCAAAGTGTGTTATTAGAGAACATTTTAGAAGCTTTTTAAAAGCTTGTTTATTGGGACAATTAAAAGTCATCACTATGACAGCAAATAAAAGGTTCCATTCCTAGGCACACAGTTGCAGCTGGGGGTTTGCCTGCTTACCTTGTAAGCCTTGTCTGCATGAGGCAAAATTTACAGCCACCCCTCACCGCTGCTAATACCGTTTCAGCAGCATCAGTGCTGGCAAGGTGGGCAACCCTCGAGTACACAGAGAATTGGGCTTTATAAATATCGTATTATCTAACCCTGCTTGGAGCACATTGAATAAACATAGTACTTAAAATGCTGTTCACTCGTATATGCTTCAGCTCCCAACGCAGCTGAAAGTAGCGGGGGTGAAGCCGTGGTGGAGCGGTGAGGAGATATTTTTGCAGGGTGCCTGTGCTGCAGACAAGGCTTTAGACAATGTGGCTTTCTGTCTTCTGTTGAAATAAAATAAAAAGCAAGTTCTAAAACATCCATTAACACTTAATTACTGGTGAAATACGTTGGCTTGGATTTTTTCTCCCAGGCACTGGACACACACACACACGCAGGTTAATTCTGGGCTGGATGCAGCTGCTGCAAGTGAGTCAGCAGGAAGGCAGGGGCAGGGGGTGAAGGAGACCCGGCTGTGGTGGGCGAGGGGCTGGGGGACCTGGATACTGCCCTCTGAATCCCCCCCTTTGCTGGTGATAAGCCCCTTCCCCTAGCCTTGGCTATGCAAAGGCAAACCGAGGTCTTTTATTTTCCCCAAATCACCAATACTTGGCATAACACCTCAAAAGCCCTCCGGTTGCCATTGCAGGTTACCTCCAGAGCAGGCTGCTTGCCGCCATCCCAGATGCCCTCCTTCCATGGCACGGCCTCTCAGCTCCTCAGGTGCCTCCGGCCCCACCGCTCAGTGCCGTGCCCCATCCCTCTCAGCGGAGCCAGGAGAACTGCTGCTGAACTTCCACTGTTTGACGAGGTTTCCGAGCCTGGGCAATCCTGAAATCCGGATGTTTTTGGTCAGTAATTTACAGCCAGATACAACAGAAATGAAGGCTCACCCTCCCCTCCCAGATCTCTCTGGCAAGGTAGGCTGCCGGCAGCCATGCCACCAAAGGGAAGGCCTCCTGCCTCAGGGAGACCTCAGGAGGCCGCGCTGGCTTGAGCACTCTCTTATTTGGCCCAAAGCACCATATTTTTTCCACTTACATCATACATACTACTGGATTTTGTGTTCCCACCATGAAAACACTACAACTATTCCCAAACAGTAGTTTTAAAAACAAACCGCTACTCACAGCAAGGAGAGGCTTCATGGAAGTGATCGCTGTAGGCAGTGATAATTAACAAAATGGTGGAGTCACAAAACTGTGCATGAGAAGAACTTTTATTTAACAAATAAACAGCCAAACTGTCCAAAAGTAATTGGGAGAGGCAGTGAACCGTGATGTGGGCTGGTTTGCAAACACCGTGGACACTTGAGCGTTCGCTGAGCTCCCATCCGCCTCAATAAATTCAGTTCAGATTCCTGCTATAGGAATTGACAGCAGATATCTAATCCCCAAAAGTGGATTATTTACATTTTTTGATACGTTACATTGCATTACATCCTGTCATGTTGCATCTCATCACAAGCAGATATAATATTGCATAACATGATGTGACATGATGACAGACATCAGAAATGGTTTTTGTTGTTTTGGGGGTTTTTTTAAGATTTTATATCTAGTATCCCAAATGTTTCTGAGTGATTTCTAGGAAGATGGAGCAGATAAGGTGAGGGCCTGGGTTAGATGTTTCTCTGGCAGCCGCTGTGCTGCCTCTCCCGTGCATTGTTTTAAACCGAGCCACTGTGCTTTGCAGTTTCATGAAACCTCAACAATGCCATTTTGCACACATTTTTGCAAATATTTTTAAAAGATTCATTAGGAGGCAAATCAGCAGAACACATGTTCAATAACAGCCTAAAACAACAACAGCTGCTGCAAATTCCCCGTGCTGCAAGGAAACCCCAGCAATGCATTGCAAACTTTAACGATGTACTCTGGCTGTTGATTGCTCACACCATCGCTCGCTACTTATTTCTGAGACACAGTTGGTAGAGGAACATTAATTTGTCCTTGTTCTTGAGACTGGCAGGTGTCACTTTGCCCAGTGTGGGATGTGAGTGACAGATATTTTGCAGCTGATGAAATGAGAATGCAGAAATTCAAGAGTGCCTCTGGGATTTCACTGGTCATTTGTGGCCGGCACAAGGGCAGGGCCTGCGGTTTCGCTAATGCGGGACCGGCTGATGTTGCTGTTGCTGCAGGCTGCCACAGATTCACACCATTTTAAATAATATTTGTATTATGAAGCTCTTCTCATACACACACACGCATGCACATGCTTGATGGTATTGTGTGCTTCACTTCTTTCTAGGCTGCTACTGTCTGGGAAATTGTTCTCATCGGTTTTTTGTTTGGGTTTTTTTTTTTCCTTCTGTCATATGCTCAAGTCTTTCTCAAAAGGATTTTACCTGCATCTGCTATCTTTAATTCTTTGAATATCATAAATAGAATTGACTAAAAGCAAGACATAAGCTAACTTAGATCAAATTATTAAAAACAAGAGCAGTATTAAAAAATACAATTAATAAAATCATCTCACGATACAGAGGTTTAGGAAGAGAGCAGGGAGAATTATTATATCAATTGAAGTATTTTTTTCATCTAATTTAGAAAAACAGAAAAATGTGTTCCATGTAGAAATGTGCAAAGCATAATGCAAATAAAAAAAGATACTAGGGAATTAAAATCATTGCAATGCTAAAGAATTAAGAATGTGATTTGTTGAATTTTAACACTGTCCTGCAGTTCACCTTTGTCTTTCTTTTAAGTCTCAGTGCATTTTCTTCACAGGCAATGTAGTGGCTAGGATTTCTAAGCCCCTAAAAAAATTTAATTATAAGTACAAGGAAAATAAATTGTCTAGAGTTGATGCCTTGAATAGATATTTTTGACCTCAGTTTAAATAATGTTTGGGTTTTTTTCCATTCCGCACTTTTATGTAAAAGGAGAGAAGGGGTTAAAACATTCTATAGTTTCTAAAATACTTTTTATAAGAAGTAGACTTCATATTAAAATGAAAATGATTCTTTAAATGCTATTAGCTTTTTATTTAAACTGTATATTATTTTGGAGGTGGAGATTTTCAAGAACACCCAAAAAATTTCAGGTCAGGGTCTGATTTTGCTAACTACGTTAAATGCAGTGTATACAGAACAGCGTAATCCAGAGAGCCACTAACAACATTTTCAATTGTGATAAAAACTTATTAACATATTTGCCTCTTTAATGATTAACTGTCTTTGAATATTAAGAGATTTTTACAACATCTTATTCACACCGAGGAGACTGTGAAAGACCGAGCTTTTTCTTTATTTTATAAGTGAGTCTTCATTTGATATGCATCCTGACTTTAAAAGAACCATAATATTTTAATCGATCTCTCTGTAAAGATCATGATTATTATAAATGAGATACAGCCATGCACATCAAGCCTGACTGGTAGATAGGAGGTCATGAGTCAGGAATTATATGAAGAGGGGAAGTAAAAACTAGAAAATTTCCCAACATGATTGTTTAAAGGAACAATTAGGTACATTGGCACATGAATTCAAGGCTTCAGTTACATGTGCAGAGTTATCAGCCTTCATTTTATATTCTTTTCCTTCAAACTAGCCCTGAAAAAATATCTATTTGCAAAAAATTTGCAAAAAATAAAATTAAACCCATACATTTATTATGAAATCATGTGATTTCACGCTGAACTCTTCACATTCATGAAGCAGATGACATTAAAAATCATGGCAAAGAAATACATCTGATGAAAATGTTGATACAAATCTAGTCTCTGAAAACACTGGTTGTCATTTCCCAAACATTATTTTATTGTAGATAATTACTTATGTTAAATAATGTGAAACACACATAAAGATAGCATCTGATAAGATACAAGGTAGCTATCTGAGTGTAATTCCATTATTAGAACTGGAAAAATTCCTTTGAATAGATTTTTTTCCTGTCAAACCTCTAGTCTCCCAAAATCCCAAACTGTTTTATTTATATACATGCACAAACACACACACACACAGACAAATATATCTGCACATTTTCAATTGTTATACCCCCTTACTTACAAATGCAAAGATATACTGTTATCCTTTGGAAATCAAATATTTTTTCTAGATGGCATTCTTCTTTAATTAAACTGCATTCTTTATAGTGATCAAATATAATTAGCAGTAACAAGTATTTAATTAAAACAAACTACTTTCCTTTGAAATCTTTCCAACCCACTGTACTTTAAGTCCATAGCTTCTCCAAGAAGATTGCTGTATTATAACAGCTAAAAATAATGATATGATTAAAAGCTTGCCAGGTACTGCATCCTTTCAGAGAAATAAAAATAGGGAAGGTAAATACTACAGATCCTGATTCAGTTCAAGTACAAATCCTGTCGTTTAAGATATTGCTTTCAACGAAACAGTACTGTTAGTGGTTCAATGTGCTATAGATCTGTCTTTTAACTACCCTATTTGATATCATTATGTACTAAGACATTACCCCAGTATCTTTGATTATTACCGAGTGAGATGAGAAGAACGTGCGCTTACACTGGACTCATTGACAGCGAGGTGCTATAGCAACTCTCCTGTAATTAATTGTGAGTGAAAGGGGGTTTGGTTTTTGCAGCCTCGTAAAACTTTTCCCACATGGCTGAACCCACGGTCAGGAGACGTTAGGCAACATTAACTGCCTGCACATTTCTGCAAGGCTCTGGAGGAAGCGGCTCGGCACTGGGGCTCCAATTCTGAAAACCCTGGGACACAAGACATCAGCATCTACCTTTCATCTTAGCTGAGATTTGGAGAGGGTTCAGACCACAGAGGCTCCTTAATTCTCACTAATTCATTTGCTTTCCTGATTCACTTGGCTTGGGATAACCTGCGAATGATAATGAACCTGTAAGGGGAGCGCTTAGTCCCTTGCCTTTGAATGTGCTCGGCATGGATTGAGGGCTTTCTGTGAATCTTGCAAGAGGAAAAGAATCTTATTAGCACTGATTGCCAGTCATGAGGTTGCCTCTAAAAATTGCTCTTGTATTTTTAACTCTTGCTTGCTTATAACAACCCCAGCTAAGGAAAGAGATGTGTTGTTTACACATCGAACACGGCATTGTTCTCAACATTTACTCATTTCTCTGCAATTTGATCTAATCACAACACATTTGCCTTACATATGTCATTACTATACTACTATGAACACTTCATCATTTTTCCCATGATTATTCTACATGTTCATAACTAGCCAAGTCCTCATCTCTTCACCCCCAGCTAAACATCCTCTTTGCATAAATGTATGCTCTCTAGAATAAAGGGTCTCATTTTCTTTTTTTTTTTTTTGTTATTAACCATTTCAGCAGAGCATAGCTAGTACTGCTCTTTGTGTTACTAGTGGATTTCTAGCAGATTTGGTGTTCTCTCATGTTGGTTCTTATCTTTTTTTTTAATAAACATATTGTGGATCTGGATACAAATAAGAATTCAAGCCCTGGTGAAAATACCTGAAAATAAAACTGGGAAAAACTGGCTTATTTTTGCTTTTGTTTGACAATGGAACATTCAGCACTGGAATAATATTTTTTTCCCCATTCATTTATGTGAATTTAGGTAACTGTACAAAATAAATTTATTGAAACCCAGAAATCTGTGTCAGAGTGATTCTGTTTAGACCATCAAACTCTTTCTAGAGGCAGCCTTTGCTAATGGCTGAGGATTCAGAGTTGTTTCTTGTGGGCCCCTGCCACTGCCAGAACCAAATTCTAACTCCTGACCAAACCCTGGGAGATCCCAGCCTTGAACAGCATGTTCTGCTCTCTTCACCTCCTCTGAGATGCATATTGCTTTACTACCCAAATCTTTGTAGGAAAAGTTTTCATAACATTTTCAGATGGACAACCTATCTTTTCTGCAAAATCTATCTTGCTGTGGTTTCTAGCCTTTTAAATATGTCATACGTACAGTTCTAGAAAACCAGTACTTCACCTTCGGTATTTAGTAACAAGCCTGTTACGAGCCAAAAAGAGCCTTATATAGCTTCCACATCTGGGACATCTATGCACTGGCCAGAAATGAACAATGCATTCCATTGAGATAAAAGATAAAATTCTTTTGTGTTATTTTTTTTTTCCTTGGGTCTAAATGGGGGCAGTATGGAACTTAAATAAAAAAAAAAAAAAAAAAGCTTCCAGCTTCAGCTATTGAAATAATTTCCTAGATTCCCCTTGAAATCTGAATTTCATGCTTTTTCTCTCAAATTTGATGTTACCTCAAGAAAACCTCAAAGTGACAAAATATTACGCCCACTGTTTCTCAGCAGAATTTGCCAAAAAGGATAATTATGTGAGACTGCTAGAACTCAAATTTGAACTGGAACTTCTTGTGTGGGAATATGGATTTCTAATATATTGATAGGCTCAACTCCTCTTCAAAGGGCATGAATAAGAGCTGATCATCCAATGGAGTTTATGTTGTATGGAAATTCTAACAGTTTGACATTTGCTTGTCGAATCATTAAACATTTCCGCAGGACAGTTACCAAAAAAATCCCAACTTGCTTTGGAAATGTCACACAAAAATATCTACATTTTGCATCAAAATGTCAAAACAAAATACTGATTCAAGCTGCTATGTTTCAAAATGTCAGTTTGGCACTTTTAATCAGTATTTTTGCTGTACATGATGTGTAAATTTTACTTAGAAATTATTTTAGAAAATTTCATTGAATTTTACTTTTCCATAGTAAAATCCAGGCTCAGAAAAATCAGAATTTTTTGTTGGAATCTTTTGTACAGCTCACTGGACAATGGTGAATGGAAAAATACTTCTCTATTAAAACTTCCTCACAGGCTTTTTTTTCCCTTTTTTTTAAATATTGTAAAGCATATTGCACTCAAAGTATTAAAAAAAAAAAATAGACACCCCAAATTTGCTCAATGTATGGCTAACATTATGGAAGAAAAAAAACCACCTTCACTAAGGTCCCTTCCAACCCAAACTATTCTATGATTCTATGATCAACAGAATCTCCCACTCCCTTTTTTCATTACCAGTTAAACCTAGGTAAAGAAAGACATTCCAGCCTGAACAACATGTCTCAGAAAACCCATATTCACCTCAAGAAGAGCAGGTCCTTGAGAGCCTGCCTGGTTGCAGACAGTCCTAGGAGAACATTACATTTGGGAATAGCTAAAAATAAACTTACGTGACAGAGAAATTAGGTTCAGGGTATCTCTGTACCCTGAGGACCAAGCTGTCCCTGTTTGCTGTGAAAAGCATCCCTCTATGACGAGCATTTTGGCTTTTGATTTCTCATCTGCTGCCTTGTCCCCCAATATAAACATATGGCCCACGCAGCCTGGCTGCATCTTTCCTGTAGCACCGTTGCAAACTCTGGGAAACACAAGAGCACTCCCATCTCTCACTGGTACGTTACTGTCCAGCATTTTATTTTTCTGGCTGTTTTTTTTGCCTCAGTGGAGTTCTCTGCTTATTAGAGCTTCTCTGCTGGGACAATCTTTACTTCTAGCCCCCAGGCTCAACCGAGCCCATGCAAGCCCTCAGGAATTTTAGAACAGAACCTGGCTGGCTCCTACTCCTTTATTAATCAGTAATTTCCACCACGTTTTCCTTACCACCAGCTTTCACTCATAGCACTTCCAAAAATTTTGCACAATATTGAGCAGTTTCACAGCAATAAAACACAGCTCTTTGTAATCTATTATCCCCCTATGTCTGAAAATGTGAGCAAAATTGGAAAGTGGAACTCACCCACATTTTTCAGCTCAACTTGCAAATGTGCTAGAGAAGAAATTATTTTCTCCTCTAACACTCTAGTCAAAAAGCATCAGTTGGCAAGTTACGCTCATTTACATACATTTTCTATTAAACTTTTCTATCATAAAAAATTGCCTTTACGATCCAGACACGTAATTTATTATGCAATGCACCACCACCATCATCACAGTGAATTGCATTTTACGTGTTTATACTAACAGGGCAGGTGATCAGTTTTAGCCTTCTTTTCATTATATGCATCATTCATCCTCCACCACCAAGATCTCTGGATTCTGTAGCATATCCATCATTATCTAACTGCCAACTGTTTTCAGAGGTTCCACTGCTTTAAGCTCATTATTTCTTCAGACTGGTGAATCTACAGAGAATCTTTCCACAACATACAGCAGTCAGCATGGCACATGTGTACAGATGAATGGCAAGGGTTTGTCCTTCACAGTCTCTTTGTACCTAGTTTTGCCCCAGAACTGCAGCATGTAATGAGCAGCAAATGCATACTCATATGTCTAAAAATAATAAAAAGTTAAATGGCTTTAAAAATAACAACCAAATAGCAGCATCTTTGTGTGGACAGGCTGTTGTGAATAAATCTAGTTTACAGATTACTCAGTAGTTTGGGGTTACTGTCTCCTTATAACGCGTACAGACAAAGAGCTGTGTGAAGATAAGGAATTTCTTTCCCATCCCCATTTACCTTGCTGCATTTAATTTAATCAATAGCTGAATGGAGAAGAGGAGGAGAATTGGATGGTTCAAGAGACTGATAATGGGATATCGAACCTTTCATCTCTATATCATTGATTCAACATAGGAATTGACACACTGGATCAGAGCAGTGGTCCATCTCCTCAAATATCCTCCCTGACAGTGGCCTGTACTAGACATGTTTTGGGGAGAGGTTTCAGAAACCCTGTAGTAAGCATTTGTGAAATAATCTGTCCACAGGAAAGGTTTCTTCTTAACTCTCTTATTTACAGTTTGGCTAATTTTCACAGATTATATGTTATTTAAATACATATCTCACTGAAGTCTGTATTCAGTTGAAGTCTTGGCCACCAAGTTGCAATGGATTACAGAGGAGAATTATGCATTGCAAAAATTACTAACTTCATTGCATTTATTCTTAACTTGTTACCTTTCTAAATAAATAACCTCTCCTATATATGGTGTAGCCATTATCACTAGCCGCCCATATAAGCCATCTTCTCTCATAAAAATAATTTTAAACTTTTCAGTCTGTCTTCAAATGAAGGGTTTTTCACGCATCTAATTATTTACATTGCCCATCTCTATACTTCATCTATGTCTGATATATTCTCTTCAAGACAGGATAACCACAACTGAATACAGTACCCCAGCTCGGGACATGCTACTGGTTTCCTTAATGACATTATAAGATCTTTGGCATTATTTTTCTCCCAATCCTTTTGCATCCTAACAATTTGTTAGGCCCTTGCTCTGCACAGAGCAGAGAATTTCAGTGAACCATCCAGTATAAGGCACAGGTGTTCTCTTGGGTGACAACCAAGTGATGTATTTGGGTAGCTCAGATTATTCCTTCTTATGTTACACTTGTCAATCTTAAACCATTATCCTGACCATTCAGCTAAATTTGTTAAACTTTCCTTACTCCTATTTTTGATCTTGGATGAGTTTTCTTTATTGTCTTTTTTTTACCTACAAGTATCATACGCATTTTATCCTACCTAAAATACAGGGAAAATAAACCATTTTCTAGCCCTGCTATGAAGCCTGGAAATCCACCTTCATATATACACATAGATTAATTCTCTATGTGTTCAAATTGTTTTTGTTTCCATTGTTGTCCTTTACTTAAACAGCTTGTAGTCTCTTCATGTGTCCTTCTCCTGTGGCTGTTTCCTGGCAGCATTTTCCAAGGAGGTTTCTTTTCAGCAATTCAGTTAAAATATGTTGTTGGGTTGGCATAACACATTTTGGTAGATTAGAAAAAAAATGGGCTTTCTTTATGTGATTATGTCACTTTCTGTCACACTGTTATGTCACTGTTATATAACGCTAAAATCACAGTCTTATTATTCCAGTCCTAATTTTAGTTTAGAAAAGGACATACTGACTTGGCATTTAATAGGAACATTCCTAAAGCCATAAAAATCAGCCTCAGTATTTTATCAACATTGGCTGCATTTAACAGGACATCACATATTCTTGAGAGCATCTCAAACACTTATTTCTTAAATAACTCTCCAAGTCTTGGGTGTCCTATCCACTCCAATACCCTGAGAAAAAAAAATTACAAAGATATTTGTCCTTCCTGGCGTAAGGGAAATAAGCTTGTGGTCTCAATTCAGGTCTTAACACAAAATGCAAACCAAGAACCAAAGTGATGAGCTTCTTGGTAGCCTTAGAAAGATGTTATGTACACGCAGTATGAACAAGAAACCAACCCTTTCACCATGGGGAAGGTTGTGGTCCTTTGATACGAGAATTAAGGAGTGTTGGCATTGTACTAAACAAAACCTTTCACCTTTTTTCTTCCAAGTTCTTTCCTGTGTGAAGAAAGCAGAAATGCTGAATCCACCGGGCTTTTAAATATTCTTAACAAGAAGCATAACAGTATGACACCAAGTACGTTAACTAGGCTGCGGGTGGAGAGCTATTTAATGTCACTCTGTGTCTAAGACCAGCTAAAATGCTTTTGTGTTTTTTTCTTTTGTAAAACAAAACACTCTAATCCAGCACCTACCGTGAACGTGCAGTTTTGGCTTTGTGGACCTGAAGGCCACCTAGATACAGCAGCTTCAGATGTGCACAAGTCCCCACCTTAGTTCTCTTCTACAGGTTTCTCTGGACCGTCATGTTCAGAGCTAAAAAATAAAAAGGCTTCTTCGTTACGTTCAAGATTTGCATCACTTCAAAGACGTTGAGGATGAAAGAGGCCTGTGTATCTACACCCTGCACCCAGCAGAGGGGAGATGAAGGGACTAACAGCCTGGGACCCACCACAAGAGCATGTTCCCCCTCTCTCAGCACTGACCGAATTTCCCAGCGCACACAGGCACTGGGCACCTCCAGGAGCTGTGGGCGTGAGTCATTGCTGCTCTGCCTCTGTACACAGATCCCTCATGGGCGCAGTTGGCTGGACTGAAGATTTAGCCCATAGCAAGGGAAAGGTACATCCTTCTCAACATGAATTTGTAAAAAAAATATGACCTGAAAGCCTAAGACTGAGTTTCAAATGAGTCAGGTATTTTAAGGCTTAGTTTAATAAACCTAATTTATTATGTGAGATAACAGAGTTCTGCAATCGACTGCAGAGCTTCATGGCTGGAGTTAGTAATTCACGTGAATAATGCTGCTAAAAGAAAACATGTGATGTGATCAGTCCTAGCAATCAGACATGGTACCTAGAGAGCAGCTATCTTCACTGTTTTTGCTAAAACACAGAATAGCCAAGAGGACTAGTTATCTCAGCTGTAAATATCTGAGCTACAGGAGCACAGCTGGAACATCACGGCTCCCTACCCCTGCACAGCCTTTCTTATAGCTCTAGCAGCATGTCACTAGTGAGGGCTAAAGATGAAGAAGTTTTGTAACTTGCTACTGTCATGCTTACAAAAAAGCGTACTCTCATCTTTAGCACTTCTGAGTACTTTTGGTGTCTATGTTTAAAGCGTAAATGTAGCATTCCTGGATGCCACCCTCGGCAGATGAAAGCATACAACTTTTTCATAAACAGGGTAAGGCACTGCAGTTACACAGAATACACTGACGGTGCCAGACCCAAGGCCAGGTAAATATGAGTGCATCCCGTTGACTGCTGGACACACCAGAAAATACTTAATTCCAATTGATTAAAGCAGAAGATTGGAAGAAAAAAAATGAGTTCTTTGAGCAAATAGCAGTGGAACTTTCTCATACATTAAGGCATAAAACGACACTGTGGGGGAGTCAGAAAGGAATTTTTCTCCTTCAGATAAGATGTTGCACAACTGGTCAAGCACAATTATGAATGATTTACCTGCAATGCATAAGGTGCTGCTTTTAAGTCACAGACACTGGTCATCTGTTCAGCAATAGCAGCATCTCTATCTCCGGACTCCATGTCTTACATTAATTTAAGTAAAATGTAGATCGTCCTCTTGGAAGCATATTTTTGAAGCGGTGTTAAAAACATTTTGAAACATGCTCTGACGTTCTAGTCAAACTAATATCTAGGATGCTGGGATGAATGCATCAAGTCTTTAGGAAGAGGTATGAATAATTTTTTTGCATTTCAGTTTCAGCAAACATTGGGAGTCACAGCTATAAAAGGATGAAGAGGGTGAGCTGCTGCCACAGTGATTATTCATAAAAGAAAATAGTTTAAAAATTAAGTAAAAAAATGACTCAACTTACGTTTGTACTCCCTCCCCCAAGGGAATTAATGATGTCTGTATTTCACAATGTACAACTCATGCAATCTGTGGCCTGCAACAGGAAATACGAAAATAGATAAGGACATGTAAACAGAAAATGAGAGGTCTGGTGGGGGTAGTGACCAGTAAATATATAGTTCTTCTAGTATTTTATCAAGGATGTTTGTAAATGGAGAGGAAAGAGTCAGAGGCTGAAAACATTTCAGGAACCTCTCCTGAAGCTGAGTATTGGAGGTGGCTGCATCTAAAAAGCATGCTGTAAAGGTTAAGGCTTTCCTGCAAAAGCTTTGGCTGAAGAAATCACCTTACCCCAACCCACCTTCACTATAAACATAGGCATCCTGTCAACATTGCAGCCAGGGCTGTCTGCAGCACGCAGTACTTGGAGGAAGGAGTCCCTGCAGCAGACGGTGTTTGACAAGAAACTCGGCAGCAGACTGGAACTCCTGGACAGAGCCGCTGGTGTGCCCACCCCAGGAGCAGCGAGGCAGGCGGAGGTGCTGAGCTGGGGACAGCAGCAGGAGCAGGGATGCTACAGGGAAGGTGGCTTCTTAGTAACACTTCTGCTTCAAGCGACTTCTCATCAGCAGTCAAAGCTTCAAGTTCATGAAGCTGTGGCCTCCTGAAAACAGCTGCAGGACTGACATAACCGTTAGTTTAGTTGTCGAGCTCTAATAAACGGATGAGATATTATAAGGCTTGCTAAGGGGTGCTGACTCTCTGCGTGCACAGCAGAATGGGTGGTTTAGTGGGTTTTCACTGATTTCTCATTGTTTCAGCACGGTACAATGATCCAGGAGAAATACAGCAGATGATAATCAGCGTCCTATTTCTCAATTTAAAAGCCTCTCATTTCTGATGTGTTAATAATCTTCATAACAAACACTTGCTAATATTCAAACAATGGAAGAAATCATAGTAATTTTTCCCTATTTCATTTATAGTTGGACATGAAAAAATGAATTGGACATTTTCAAGCCTAAACTGCACAGAAGACAAGGACTTTTCAGCACATTCAGTGACAGTAAAGCTTTGTCTTACCCTTACAGGTGGGAACGTATTTGTGGCTCTTTTTCATGCTTTTAATCAAACTGCAGACCTCTCAGCTGACAGCAGCTCCTCCTTTCATGAGCCTTTTTCAAGAGAGGTATGGCTTAAAGATGAAATAACCTCTTAATAACCTTAATCAGGTTATTTTTTATTATATTTTAATTCCTTATAATCCCAATAAGTCCATGGAAATCTAGAATTAAAATCTGTTTCTTTAATGACTTATCTTTAAAACATTAGCTACACATGGCATTAAAATATTATTTACCAAGAAAGAAACACATACATTGGTAAGACAAAACATTGTTATGTTGGATCTAGAGGTTTTATTTAGGGAGAACAAAAGCAAATCCCTAAGGAGCTGCCCTTTCTTCTCAGCCCGAGCCCAGAAGCTAATACTGATTTGTCACTAACTCTTCAAGTTACTATTTTATAGCTACTCCAACAACATCTTTTGGCAGGTATAAGATGTCCTGCTGCGCACAATTAATCAGTATGCTGCTCGGGCAAGTAAGTATACTACAGCTCCCAGTATGTGCATCATGGTCTCGTTGTTCTGAATTAAACCACTGGTCAATGAGGTTGCAATGAAAGTGCAGGGAACAGTTCTTCCATGTGCTTGGGTCAAATGTGCGCTATAGGAGCCCACAACAAAAAAGCTACTGTCCCCCCAAAAAATTCCTGAAAGAAAAGGGTCTCAAACAGTGCTCAAAAGTAAGACTCATTTTTGTGTATCTTAAATGTTTACAGATTCAGCCACAGTCTGTTTCACTTGGTTTTCCACTGAAGAAAAAAAATTATGGTAAAAAACACAAAGATGACCTTTTGTTCATTGGAGGGAAGGAGGTACGCCTGGAGCTCTGGTGTCCTCTGATCACTAAGCAATGGCAGCTTTTGGTTCCCAGCATAACTTGTGGTCCAAAGATGAGGCAACCAGATCTTCGCAATGCAAACAATGTACATATCTGGTTACCGACCTTCTCACTGGCACCTCAAACCTCATACTGATTGATCCATGACCATAAGTCACAACCAAACATCAGGACTCAGCTATAAAAGGGACTTTTTAAAGTATTTGAGGTATGGCTTATTAGGTAGCATGGGCTGCTGTGTTCAGGAAATGTGTTCACGATCTTCAATATACAAGATGGATGGCATCTATCTTGTATACAGAATATAATATTACTTATTGGTCCTGGATTTAGTTCATTGTAAGATTATTGAATCTTTATTTGTAGGAGACGTTTTTGTGAGATTTTATGAGTTAACAGTCTACAGATCCAAACCAGCAATACTACGTGCACGGGTATTGGACATTGTAGCCACAACAGCACTCCAAGCCAGTAAACAAATCTCAAGCTCTGAGAAATTCACCCGGCCAAGTTTTTACACTCCAGACACCTTTTACCAGTCCTGTATGATTCAGGCATAGCTCAACATTCAACAACTTACCCAGTTAAGACCAAAATTCAGAGAGCATCCCAATTCAAGAGACAAAGGGCCAAAGATATGCAAGAGGAAAGTGAAAAGAAGAAACAAGGAGTAAGAGAAAGACAGGATGATTTCATAGTTATATTCTATACATTTGGAGAAAAAAAATACATACATTTAATACTGTATTTGTGCCACTGTCCTCTGAAGTATTGGCTATTGTCAGAGACAGGAAATTGAGCCAGATGAACCCTAATTTAATATGGTTTCTCCTGTAATCCTATTTCCATGGAGATCTGTTATTTTACTGAAGGCAGCAGAACTAACAGATTCTGCTATTTGACAATTGTGAATCTCTTTTTGAGGATCTAACTGCAATAAATTGCCTGCTTTCACTTCCTCAGATAACAGGCCAAATTCTGCCTACAGGTCTTCTGAGTCAATGTGAGACGTAAATGTACCATTAGGGCAGAACTGCAGGCTCGTGGGCATCCCCACAAGTTAGTCTGTTCTGTGCATTTCTGTTTATCTAACTGGAGGTGAGTTAATATAATTTTGAGGAATCTTAACTTTTAAACTCTTGACAGCCTATGCCTATACGGGTTTTTAAAACAAACTAGTAGTTTCAGTTGTTTTTTTGAATTCAAAGTTTTCCAAAGACATGATACAGACCAACTGAGAGGGTAGAGCCGGGGAAAAAGAATAGTTAAAAAACAACCTAAAGAAACCCAAAAAACTTATGAGCATTTACTTGAAACATTATTATCTACTGTTGTTACAAACAAAAATGAGTTTGCCTGGTCAGCATCTCTTTAAACCTGCACTGCTAAGGTTTCAAAAAACAATCTCCTGTTGCTTCTGCCTGGTCACACACACTCAAGTGGGCACCTCTGACAAAACACAGGCTTGGCCGTGTGTGAGCACGGTAAAACGCTGCAGGTGAGCCCCACAGCTGCTCTGGAGAAAATGGAGCTCTGCTCTCTCACTCTGCTCTGGCTCTTAAAGCTTGGTGGCTGCCGTTTCCATTTGCTTGTGGTCTCTCACCATTGCTGTTATAAGGCAGCTAAAAAATAATAAATATTGCTAAACATGTATTAGTAACTTTTTGTTAAGCAATAAGAGCTAATGGGAGGACATTTCTGAGCAGTTAATGATTGGCCAGAGAAGATGACGGCGGTCCTGACCACAGGCAGTCATTAAATGTGAAGCAATACCCTTGCTTTTACCCGCTCTTGCTATTTGCATTTCCTCCCCCTCTGTTTACATCTCCAGTTTTCTGCAGTCCATTGATGTGAATTTCATTTTCTTTTCTTAGGCACGTTTCTAACCCCAGCCGTTAGTAATTGGCACAGAAAATCTCCATTCACAACAGTCTATGAGGTTTCCAATAAATTATGCTCAGATTGCTGATTAAATGAAGATTATTATTAAATATTAAAATGAAGACTTTATCCACATTTTAGCAATCACAGATGAAAAAACTACATAAAGCAGTGTAATCCATTTATTGGTTTATGGTGAAAAAGTCCTATGGGGAGTGTCACAATTCCCCATGCTGTCCCTGCGTGCATTTTTCATTAGGACCTGTGATTTAGCTGAAAGATACATAAAAATCACACAGTCAGACAGATCCCTCCTGGCTACACATCTGAGAAGGCTCAGGAGCATAAGGTCGACACACAGCAACTTAAGCTCACAAAATGAGCCCAGAACCACCTGTTTCAGATGTCAGTATGCAAAGATTTTCAAGGTCTAAGCTTTTGACCAAGCCACACCACTCTTGGGGAATCTGTTCTCTCTCTCCCATCCCCTCCCTCCTTTCCTCCTCCTACCAACGATGCACACAAAAGCAATGAAAGTTAAAGGAGAGAAAACTACTTCATGGAAACATGTTTTAAGTGAAGTAGCTGTTTATCTTATTCAAAGAGTTTGATCCTGAAGTGGTTCAGCCATGAAAAGCAGTCTGCTGAGACCAGAGTAATCTCTGGTGTTACTGTGGACTGTCTTGTCACTAACAGTTACCTGTTTTGAGTGATACCTTTTTATTTTCTTTTTTTTAAATCCAATTTTTCTGAGCACTGCAGCTTAGTTCAAACTTGAAGATAGTCACAGTGTGTTTTCTTAATTACACTGACTGTTTGCATACAGAAAAGGTTCTGTTTGCATTTCATGCAAAATCTACAGCTTATTACTGATTTTTATCTTACAAAAATGGTCATTTTAAATAATGAGAATATTATTCTTACTTTCTTATTAAGTCCTTTGCTATGTATTTGTAACTATGACCCAGAACTACACCAGGACATCTGTACACAGATAGATCAGTATGTTAGTTATGGATGTGTTTATTCTTTTTCCATAACCACAAGCCATTCTTATTTTTTAAAGTCCACCCCTTTTTAAATCAGGCTCAGAAGAAAGGTTTGCTGGTAGATTCTAATCGGTCAAAACTGCGTAAAGAGACCAGAGGAAGGAAGCAATGGTATTCCATAGGATCATAATTTCTTAAGAATGTAAATTAAACATGTGAACATACAAATCTTGGGAAAGAGAACTCTAGTGTTTCATTTCCTAGTTGAAAGCTGAATATTTCCCAAATTCTTGCAGGCTCAATGGGGAAGAGGTGGGGGATTTTGGAAGACATTTTGGCTGATCTTCAATCACAGGCTTGGGAGAGCTGCTTACAGGGAGGAAGGCAATGGCATGAAACCAATCACAACATGCTTTAGGTATTACACTGCCTGGGATCTTCCTTCCATAAGCTCATTAATGAGGCACTACATGAAGATAACAAAACAAAACAAACCCCCTCAATATTGACCAAAAAAAGCAAAATGAAACAGACTTTATTACTATATAAACCACACAAACAACTTAGGTGGAGAGCTAAGTGGCAGGAGGTCTTGCCTTACAAGGATAAATCCATAAAGAGAGAAAAATACTATTTCTTTAGATGATCAAAGTGCTGTGAGCAGATACAGTGTTCAGCTACTGGTGCCCTTCACTTTTCCTTTAGTTCAGAGTGTTAGTGATTACTAATGAAGAAATCACTGAATTTCACAGCTTTCTGTGTTTCTAAGCACTCCATAAAAATAATTTTACAAATATTTTGTTATTCAGAAAGATTTAGTGAATGTTTTGACTAAACAACTGCTCCTTCACAGCCTGTATTCCTGTCATTAACTATTGTCATTACTACTGTAGGAGGATCCTGACTTTTTGCCCTACTGGACAACACTAATTGTAATAAAAAAGGAGAAGATGACATTAACAAAGGCTTGCAGCAGAGCCCTTCAGTCCCTTTTGGAGGGGAGCAATTTGTAGAGCAGGAAGAGCTACAAGAGACAAGGGAGAAGGATAAGACCATTTCAGGACATCTAAATACTCCTGCAGAGTAACTTGGCTCGGACATTACCCAAGGCTACATTAGGTTCTTGGAATACTTATTCATAGAGTCATAGCATGGCCTGGGTTGAAAAGGACCTTAAAGATCATCTAGTTTCAAGCCCCCTGCTGTGGGCAGGGTTGCCAACCACCAGTTGTTTCTTTGATCATAATCACATGAAGGAACTGTTTGGGGTGATTGCATATGCACTTTGGGGGACCTCATGGTGCGTCTGTCACTCATGGGGACAACCAGTGCTCTCCTACTCACTGTCAGCTGCCCATCACATCAGTAACTTCACTTTGCCTGCTCTCACTTTGAGACTAACTCTGTTTCAGTCATGACTGTAAGGCACAGGAAGAGTCAGGACTTCCTTGTGGTAGGTGTTTTTCAGAGAGATCGCTCCCCACTGCCTCAGTGAAAGGAGCCTACATGTGGGATGAATGGGTCCCCCTCCAACTCACAGCCTCTGTCCTTCCACTGACCTCTGGCTCCGCAGCTCCTTCTTGCCTATTCTCTTCTTGACCTCTTTTCACAATTGTCCATCTTCCTCTGCTGATGGTCTCTCTGCTGTTCTCTCACCTAGTATGGATTTCAATTTGTCACAGGGAAAAAAAAAAAAAAGAAAAAAAAGACCCAAAGAAAGAAGGTTGAATGTGAACTCTACATTTATGCTCCCTGATCAGAAACTCTGCCTGCATGAAAATCTAATAGAGAAGGGAATAAAACATGGTGACTTTGAGACCAGATTTTCCCTGAGTCCCTAAGAAGCCCAGAAGTCAGGAAGTCACTGACAGCTCCCTGTTTCTGTGTTTCAGCCTTATTTTCAGCACAGGTTAGAGCTTTATGCCACCACTCTTGGCTCTTATTCTGCCTTTCCTGGAATGGGAAGCATATGGGAATGCATGACAGAGCTTAAGATTCTGCAGTCCTGAGGTAGTGAATACTATTACAACGTTGAGCAGCCCCGAAAGTGATCCAGCCTCTTCCTAAGGATGGCCCCAAACCTCCTTACAATCTGCCTGGGCTGTTCTCAGCAAAGCTCAGCAAGACCCCAGGTTTTCTCCCAGGAGATTCCCAGGGTGTTATAAAAGGGCAGCGCTCTGTGTGGCTAAGCAGTGTCAAAGTGAGACCCTCTGATGACAAACACAACATCAGCTGAAGTCGGAGGCAGCAGCAGTCACCCCCCTTAAACCATGATGGAGCTTCGGTATCACTACAGACACATTATCTTATTTACAGAATTACAAACTAATGATAGGGTATGAAAATGCAAAGCATTGTACTAACCTGGAGTTTCTCGGTTTCCTCCTTTGGTACATTTGTCTTATAATTAAGGGATAGTTTTTGTCTGTGAATAATAAACACTTTGAGATTGAATTAATTCAAATATTTCTCTCCTATCTCGCTTGGTAAAATAACAGAGATATTCCAGGCTATCTCCTATTGCCCATTAATGTTGTGTATATAAATAAGCCAGGTTATCTTTTCCTTGTGAGAAATGTTTTATCTAACAGGCTCTTGTCTAGTGGTTCAGTACTCTACCACTCTAAATTAGGACACTTTATCTTAAGGCTTCATAATCTTACGAGACTATAATTGGAAAGTTTATAAAAAAAATCCTGCTTTGTAAGCTTGGCAGCTGAGATAGAAAGAGGGAATGAGAAGGGCTACAGCAGAATTACACCATCACTGCTAGCCTGACTCCGCTTGACAGAGCCGTTTAATATTTTGACAAGACAAAATATAAAGCAGCATTTTATTCTGTAGAGACTTCACTAGACACAAGCATGGAAGTGCTTGTGATCAATAAAGTTTGCGGTGGAGAGTGATTTATTTACAGCAGGGTATTATGTAGAGAAAGAGCTGTGATATTTCCACAGGCTTTGACGGCATAATGGGCCCCTCTCAATCCTTACATGGAAGGGTTAGATTGTCATGGTTGCTCAGGCAGTATTCAAAACGTTATCTGATCAGCCTTAAAGACTTCAGAACGAGACAGATGATTAGTTACCCTAAACGATCCTCATCATGCAGAAATTGATGATTTAATATAGTCAATGACAGACGATTCCATTTGTACTAGATAAAGTGTCTGCGGTTTGTATCAATCATAATAGAGTTATTATTGAGCATAAAAGAAAAGCATGTTTAATATCATTAATTCCAGATATGTCGCTTTCCACATCTGGCATTCATCCATAGAGCAGAACCACTCCAGGCTATCATTCCTGCCTGTGTGCTGGTGACTCCAGTGTTTTTTGTAATTTCAAAATGTTTTTCAGCACCTCCAGCTAGGTGCAATAACAGTTTACAGATTACCTATGTCATCACATTTTGACAAACTTCTCAATCTGATGTGACCTTCATCTTTAGCCATCTGCTTGCCTTTGTTTCTGCCTTTTTTTTTTTTTTTGATAAACCTCTGCAGCTTAAAGCCATAGTGGTTTGTTCCACATTCTTCTAGGTCAACATTTCACTTGTGTAAATCCAGAAACACAGACTGAAACATACAGACAGTAACCTGAGTTCAAGTCTCAAAGCAGCTAACACTGGGCAAACCTCCTAGGTAGATATTTTCATCTGTTAAATCAAATGCTTTTTAATTGTTAACATTTATCAACGATCTCCACATAAAAATCAGTATTCAGAAAATACCCTTTGTAAATCCAGTCCTTCTTCAGGGCCTGTGTCCTTTTAATTCCTAGAAAATGTGGGGCAGAACCTGGATGTTTCCATAACTGAATCATAAATACCTGTAAGTGTCTGATCAGGAACCATACTGAAGATGCAGCTCGGACCGCTGCACATGCAATGGGTTAATTCGGCCATGGAACACCAACACTCACCAGAGAACACAAACACACGAGCCACCGGTCTCCACGAAGGAAACCGAATCCCTAGAAAAGTACTGCATCCATACACAGATATTTTTTTTCTCCCCATTTTCCTGAATCTCAGCTAAAACTTCAAATGAGGAGTGAGGTACCTACGGGGTTTTCCTTCTTTACTCATTCAGATGGGTAATGCATGGTTTTAAGTGATAAATGCTCAAAAAAAGAAAATTAAAGGGTTATAAAAGAGTGCAAGCAAGCTTGTTTTTAAACACTCAGTCCAAGATTTCTTGTTATATTGTTCAAATGGGAAAATTGGCAAGGCATTTTTTTACATGTAGTCACAGGGGCCTCCTCGCTTTTTTTTTTCCCTGCTTGCATGGGTGTTTTATACCAGTGGGGAGAACAGTCCAAATGAGTTGGCTGCCTGCCAGTTCAAACAGCAGGAAGTTTACTGATGCTGGAAGCTTTATTTATTTTGTGTTTTATTTTGGGAGGAGGAGTAAAGAAGGCTAATAACATTTCAGGGGCAAAGAGTGAGTTGCTGTCCTGCACTTCAGGCTCTGCTATAAACCAAGAGTTGCAACATCTCCTGTACTGCAGAGTTCAATTTAAAGATCAAATCCACTATTACCTCCTCCTCTCCTACTGTCACTCCTCCAACAGAAAGGACAAGAAAACTAAATCATCTGAGTAACTACTACTATATACAAGCATTGTAACTATGGGAGGGAAGGAAATGGTAACTGCTGAGTAGATCCCAGGTAATTCTGTGCACAACAAGAGGCAGAGAGTTAGGTACAGCCCTGAACTGACCTCCAGGCCCAGACAAAGCAATTATCATAATCATTTAATAATAGCAAACATCCTGACCTTCCTTCTTTATTTTTACTCAGTCTATGCCTAATGATATGCTGCCTTCAGTAGCAAAGCCATTTTTCCTGGTGAGGAAGACCTTGCTGCTGCTAACCCTCAGCTGCCGGGTCCTCCCCCTTCAGACTGTGGCCCATGAAAGCAGACTGGTGAAAGGGTCCAGTGATACCATCAAACCACTCAGCTCTTCTGCCTGGCTCATTCTGGTGATCTGGTTTGCAGAGCAGCCCCACAAATCATTCCTTCAGAGCAGCCAAGGGAGCAGTGAGCTGCCCTGACGAGGTGAGAATAAGCAGACAAGGGAAGCGGGGAATGTCCCAGCAAGATGTCGCTGGCAGAGGACATGCTCCAGCAGTTTCATCATCAGCAAAACCACATCTTGGGGACTTTAGGCAAGGACCTCCAGCCTTAGCTGAGATGGTTTTAATGTCCAGAGCAGAAGTCATCCCTGAGAAACAGTCATTAGTAGCTGACCTTAATGTGATTTACCTTTGTGGCTCCATTTTCTACATATAGGTGAAATGGGCCCAGTTTCGGTCAACCGCTTCGAAAAAAAAGGAACGGATATCAGGGATGATACAAGGAGCAATCGTTACCTTATTTTGGCAACTGCTTTTCACATTAAAAACAGTTTCACCATGAAAATAAGATAACAAGCTAAGTATTCAATACAGGAAGCTATAAATATAAAATATGGATGCTGAATATAGCATATGGCTTAGAGCAGTAGTGATCAATCATCACAATAACTCAAGTTCACTAGACAGATGAAACTGCTAGAGCAGAGTAACAAGTGTTACTCAATATAATTAAAGCTTTAAATATGGTCACTTCTTTTTGTATATAAGCATACGCATATGTGCACTTGTGTGCATGCATATATATATAAAGGTAAATGAGAGAAACTGTTACCAGTGAGTTAAAAAATAATGGAGAACCTGTTTTCAGTTTTTCAGGCTAGCCTTCACAGAAGAGGAAAAAACCAATTTCCTCTAAATGTGCTTACTGGAAACTACCATCATCTCACAGGACACATACCTTCGGGCTTGGATTTCTAGCGTGAAACATGGGGGAAAATGTCTGGTTCAACAAGTATCCGATGATGTTAGTGTGCTCTCACATATAAGAATCATCTCATGGCAAATCTATCCAGCATCTTTCGAAGAAAAAAAAGTGAAACTTCCCAAAACCTGAAAGGAAAAGAATATTCAAATTATTCTTCAGCATATTAAAACTTTCTGTTAAAGCCAGTGACTATTGGTAAAAGAAAAAAGACTCTGAAGGAAGGTTTAGAAACAGATGCAAAAATTAGATATGTTGGATCACAGCAGTGAATATGCAGGTAGAGACTTTAAAAGAAGGGTGAATTACTGTCTGAATAAGATCTCTGGTCTTGGAAATTAAAAGGTCCAGAAAAAGCTCTTGAAATCAAAAATATTAGAGGGTACTGACAGTACCATATAAAATTCAGAAGGCGAAATTTTCTGTATTGTTAGGAGATAAAAAACGAGTAATGAGTGCTTTAAGTGGGCAAGGTACAGAAAAGGAGCTATAATGTAAACTGAAGAGCAGGGCAAGAGGAGGCAGAGGCACTGGTCACTCTGTCCTTTGCTGTGAATATCTGTACTCCGTTCAGCTGGCCATGCCCTGGCCACAGGGGGATGCAGGTCTTGGGCACTGGAGCGGGCACAGAGATCCAGTCTCCTCCACCATTGATTCCCACTCAGACCATGATAGCAGCTGTTTGGACACTCCATACTGCTGTTTGCGGTCACATCTGGTCCCCAATACCCACCTGAGCACCAGTGAGCTTACATTTCCACTGGCTTTGAGGTCTCCTCACTTTGCCTGATGCCTTGTATCCCCTGTCCCTCTAAAAGACTTGTTTTCTGCATCCCTCTGATTCTCCCCTTGAATGATAGATTTCTCTATCACCTCCATATTTCAAGTTCCCCCCGAGTTTTGCACCCAACTCCCTCGGTATCCTGGGGTGTATCAGAAGGGGGGTGGTCAGTAGGTCAAGAGAGGTTCTCCTCCCCCTCTACTCTGCCCTGGTGAGACCGCATCTGGAATATTGTGTCCAGTTCTGGGCCCCTCAGTTCCAGAGGGACAGGGAACTGCTGGAGAGAGTCCAGCGCAGAGCCACAAAGATGAT